>CAUYLG010000688.1:0-88087 GCA_963573385.1 Cacajao melanocephalus
CTTAGAATTTTCTCCTTTATTTCAACCCTAGTGAATCTAACGATTATGTGTCTAGGAGTTGCTCTACTTGAGGAATATCTTTGTGGTGTTCTCTGGATTACCTGGAGTTGAGTATTGTCCTGGCTTACTAGGTTAGGAAAATTTTCCTGAAGAATATTCTCCAACTTGGATTCATTCTCTTAATGACATTCAGGTACACCTATCAGTTGTAAATTAGGTCTTTTCACATAGTCCCATATTTCTTGGAGACTTTGCTCATTCCTTTTTACTCTTCTCGAATCTTGTCTTCTCGTTTCATTTCATGAAGTTGGTCTTCGACCTCTAATATCCTTTCTTCTGCCTGATCAATTCGACTGTTAAAACCTGTGCATACTTCACGAAGTTGTCATATTGTGTTCTTCAGTTCCATTAATTCACTTATATTCCTCTCTAAATTGTCCATTCTCGTGAGCATTTCGTCAAACCGTTTTTCAAGGTTCTTAGTTTCTTTACATTGGGCTAGAACATGTTCTTTTAGCTCAGAAAAGTTTCTTATTATCCACCTTCTGAAGCCTAATTCTGTTAATGGATCGCACTCGTTCTCCATCAGGCCTTGTTCCCTTGTTGAGGAACTATGATCCTCTGTGGAAGGAGAGGCATTCTGATTGTGAGTATTCTCAGCCTTTTTACGCCGGTTTCTTCCCACCATTGTAAGTTTATCCACCTGTCGTTTGTAATTGCCAACTTTCACATTAGGTCTCTGAGTGGACATCCAACTTGTTGATTCCCAGTGCCGAAATCTGAGCAACCCACTGCGCGGACTAAAACAGTAGCACTAAGATTCGTGGTGCTTTTCTGTCCAGGAATCTCCGGTCTGGCTTCCCACTTGAATCCCTTTTTCAATCAGGTAAATAGGCGACTCTGCCTTCCCGAAGCTCCAAACGTCGACCAAAAGGGGAATCAGTCCTGTTCACTCCACCGAGAACCACCGCGCCAGGGTGCCAGCAAAACCGCCACACTGGCCGCAAGAGTCATGCTGGCGACCCATGGGGCTCCTCCGCTGGGAATCTTCTGGTCCGTAGGCAACAAAAATTCATCTGTAAGTATGCCGTCCTCTCATTCTGTGCGCTTTCTCTGGGAACTACAATCCTGAGCGGCTACTAGTCAGACATCTTGGATCTCTCCCTGTGGTGGTTGATATTATATGTCAACTTGACTGGGCTGTCATGCTCAGATAACTGGAAAAACAGTATTTCTGGGTTTGTGCAGAGTGTTTCTCGAAGAGATTAGCATTTGAACCAATAAACTGAGTAAAGAAGATTATAGGCAGCAATGTGGAGGGGCCATCATTCAATCCATGGAGGGCCCAAATGGAATTAAAAGGTGGATGAAAGGTGAATTTTCTTATTTTGCTTGATCTGGGATGTCTATATTCTCCTACCCTTGGATATCAGCCATCATAAACACTTGTGGTCTTTCGGTCTTCAGGCTTGGACCGGGACTTAAGTTACTGGCTTTCCTGGTTCTCAGGCCCTTGGGTTTGGACTGGAACTACAGCACTGGCTTTTCTATCCCTGCAGTTTATAGTGGGCAGACTGGGGATTTCTTAGTCTCCATAACCACATGAGTTAATCTCTCATAAGAAATCCCTTTCCATATATTTATCTATGTATGTATCTGTCTATGTATCTTTATGTATCTATGTATCTCTCTGTGTATTTATCTAGTTGCGTGTGTGTGTGTGTGTGTGTGTGTGTGTGTCCTATTGGTTCTGTTTCTCTGGAAAACTAATACGAACGTTTAAGTTTCATATTTTAAGTCTAAATATCAGTTTTGCATATCTATCTAGAGATCCCAGGAAATTTTCAAAATGTAAGAAACTATGATTCTTAAGCCATCATTAATATGTTTGGCATCATTTATCCCCACCCATAAAGCACGCAGTGTTTTCTGCTTTACATGCCTTTTATTCACATCTTTTCCCTTTTTCTTCATGGAGCTTTCAAACGCAGAAAGTTTCCCAGAGACAAGTGACAAAATAATGCTTTAAATTTGAATGTTAATAAGCTCCTAAAAATTACATTAGACCATCATTAATTTGCTCTGGACATGGTACACTCTTTATTATCTTTTGATGATTTCTTCTTTGCATTTTAGGATAATGAGTATTTATTTCTTTATAGTAACATGCATGCATGATATTGACAGTTTACTCATGCTCTCCCCATGATAGGAATATGTTTTTTCTTTTCCTTCATTCCCATTAATTTTGGCGAATTTTAAAATCTGAACTCAGACATGACTTACACAAAAGCTGTCCTTGTAATTTGCGCTATTTATAGCTCCATATTTACTACATTGTTTTATAATGATTGTTTCGTTTTCTTTTCTCCAAGACCGTATTGTGGTTACTTGAAAGCAGATTGCAGTGTATCACTTTACCTAATCTGACTATAATAAAACCTTTCGTCTGTAGTATATTCTGGATGAATAACTTGTAATCTTTGACAATCAGTATTTCCAAATAATTTTTTTTCAAATGTGCTACTTGGTCTGACTGACAGTACAGTACTTAATGAACAGTTTATTATTGGTTCAGATTGGCCTAGTTTGCTAGAGTATATTTTCAAAATATCTCTTAACTCTCCAAGTTCTGACCTCTAATTTTGTAAGCTCACTATGTGAACTCCTGATTTCCTCTTTAAGTAATAGAGGCATGTCATGTATAAACTAATTATTTTCCCTGACTTTGAAATAAATGAATATAAAAAGGAGGGAAGTTGTTATTATAGTGTATTGAAGAATTTTCTCTTACTTCATTTCATTTTTGAAATTATAACCTTACAAATAACTTTCTCTGTGTTACTTTACATATAATATTATTTATTTTTCACAATAAGACTCTGGAGCTTTTTACTGATGTTATCACTGTCTTTGAAACGAGAAAAATGAACCCGTAAATGTTAGTGATTTGATCAGAATCAAATATTTGATTAAAATTCAGAACTATCTGCTTTTGAAGCTCAGGTTCTTAACTTACATAATTCAGAAAACTGAGATGTGTGTGGTCAAGAAAACAGTTACTATGTGAATTATTATTATTACTATTACTGTTATTATTTTATACAAGAGATTAATAGACTAAATGAATCAGGGTTATTAGATTAGCAAATGAAAACATTTAGCACCAAGTTAATATTGCATGAGATATACTTGTGCTAAAAATCAACTTGTATATCTGACATTCAAATGTAACTGGTCTTCCTATATTTTATTCAGCAACCCTAAAATAAATACCAAAGAATAGTCATGCTCAGAATTTGATGAATATTCATTATTAAATATTGTCAATGTATGGGACTTGGCATTATTTGAACAGGCCCTTCACATTGGTAAAATTTACTGAGTCTTCTCAAGTAGGAGTATACAAAATAAAGAGAAAAAAAGGAATGATGGAGGAAACAAAACAAGGGAAAAGGAAGGAAGAAGTAAGAATGAAGAGCTAGAGCAAAGAAGAAGGAAAAAGTGAGAAAAAAAAGAGACAAAACATGGGAAAAAGATAAATGAAATAGCATATCTTTGAAAATAAATAGTAAGGCTAGGCATGGTAGCTCCCTCCTGTAGCCAAGATGGAAGATCACTTGAGCCCAGGAGTTCTAGTCTGCCGTGGGCTATAATCAAGCCACTGCCTTCTAGTCTAGATGACAGTAGACCTGTTACAATAAATAACTAAATAATTAGATGGGAAGATAGATAAATATTTAAAATGTGTCCAGTGTTTATACTTAGAAATAATGTTGTTCCTTAGTCCCATGATGCCCACAGATGTCTCACAGATTATAAACCCGAGGAGATTTTGCTCATTCATCAACTATTTCAACACTCATACTTCTTAAGTTCCTCCCATTCTCCTTGCTATTATTGTTTATTATTTCCATTAATGTCTTTTCTTGTTGTACCACAGTTCTCTTCTGTGTCATTATTTGGATTATCCCATTTTTCCTCTTTGGCAGGAGCTTGTGATATGGTTCCTTGTACATTATTTTTTATATGTCTGGATCTCAACTTGGGATCTTAGAGTGCAGATTTACACAGTGCTTTTCCAGTAAAGACAAGAGCTGTGTTGAGCAGTTTTTAATATAATGACAGCAAAATCATCCCTTTATTCCTTGTGAAAACTGCTAGTGATTTTTTTGGGGGGCTAGGCTTAAAAAGCACAACTTCCATATTCTAAAATACATTACATACTTGATATCCTATCAATTTACACCAAAAACTTTTAAATTTAATAATTTATACTGTGGAAAATATTGTTAAAGTTAATATTTATTAAAATGTCTAACTGCTTAATTTTCTTTTTGAAAAATAATCCTATAAAAACATTTCTTATTATAATCAAATTATAATTGTCTTTTTCTTTCTGGAAAGAATGACAGATTTATTATAAAATAAGTTATTTATTTCTACTCCATAGTTAGACATTTAATTATTATAGAGATGCTGCTAGAATCATTTTGAAATTCAGAGTTTTGAACTAAAAAGTTATTTGTGTCACTACTTTCTGTGATACAAAGAACAATAAACCCATGTGACTAGTTTAAGATTATAATTCTCTAGGAACTCTTGTGTTTCTAGGTCCATCATGTTACACCCCTGTAGCTCTGTTTTTATGTCTAAGAACTAACACTTCTAAAGTATATGATTCCACATTTTCTTTCCACCTCAATTTTGTGGTTTTTAAAGATAAAATTAATATAGTTTATATTTTTGTTTAATCTTATCAATATAGATGGTTTGGGGTCTCACATACATTAATTTTAGCTTTGAATTTATTCAGTGTATTTTGGAATAAGGCAACATAAATTTACTAGACAGTAAAGAAACCTTAAAGAAACTCTAAATTTTCTGGTTCTTAGTTTCCTTTGCTTTAAGTGGCTTTGGTTGTGGTGGAGTTAGACATTCACGATCCCTTCTTGAGCCATAAATAAGATACACAAAATATGTAGTTGCCAAGTCACCACTTTATTTCGTGATCTATAGATACAGCCATTAAGTACAGGTTCAATATGAAAGAAATGATCCACACTGAGGTGATGTGGCCACCTTAAATCTAAGGAAACTGCATTTTCAACCATGAAATCTAATAAGCTTGAGGTTCATAAAATAAATGGAGAAAAGCCCTGTGTATGAGCAAACTCTCAATTTAGACATGGAAAACTACGGATGCTACAGCATTTGCGCACTGGCCAAACAAAGAAAATCCTTAGGCAGCATCATAAAACTCCCCTAATCCATAAAATGCTACTATTTTGTTCCTGCAAACAGCAATTTCACCCCTGTTTTTCTGTGCATTTTATGACATGGGATTTTTTTATGGTACCATATATATTTAAATTCAGTCTCTTTAAATATTTTTTTTTCTAATCTTTTATCTTTTGAAAATACTGCATCCCGTGAGCTTAGATCACACCTCTGTACTCCAGCCTGGACAATAAGAGTGAAACTCCGTCAAAAAATTCTGGAATCAGTGTTTCCAAAACAAATCATTCTCTATTATATAAGATTAAGTCTTTCAAAAAAAAAGAAAAGTGCAGTTTACTTCAACATGAGACGTCATTGTTATGCTTGAAATATAGTAATGAGATTAATATTTTAAAATTTACTCATTTATTTATTCAATATTTTCTATTTTTTATTTTATTTCAAGTATACTTTCCTCATTTGCTTCTGGAAGGACTCACACATTTCTTTCCATAATAAGGAAGTACTACAAGGAAGTCCTTGGTAAACATTTGTTTACCTTCAGGTAGTTTGATCCAGCTCCCTCACCTTTTTCATGTGTATATTCATGAATCCTATGGCACAATAAATCTCTAAGTAATCAGGTGTCACACAATTAAAACTCTTGCCATCAGTAATGTTGTGACTTTGACTCTGACGGCAGCTTTTGTGTTCAATACCAGTAGAGTTTAGAACACTCATTCAACTATGTTTTATCTTTTGAATCAATGATAAAATTTTAATACCATCAATATTTCTCTTCCAATATATAATGATAATATAATCAAATAAAGCCAGTGAATATTTTCTTAACCATCACACCCTTTCCAAAGTATTGATTGCCATCTGCACATGCTGAAATTGTCTTAGAAAATTCAATTTATTTTATCAGCCTCATAAAAGTCCAGGTCTTTTATGGTAGCTGAAGTAGTATTGGAGATCTCTTGTGCTTCAACTACTCTTTTCAAGACAACTATTACTCTACTTGTCGCTATGGTAACTAGATATATGTCCACAGCCTCTCACCTTAGCTGTGATTAGCATATTTCTCTCTTTATTTTCTAAAACTTGCTTGACACCACCATGTGGGAAACCCTGTAATATACTTACATATTCATATACATGCATAAACTTGGAAATTTTAATTATCTTAACATCCTATAGGGTAAAACCTAGTAAAATGGCAGTGAGGCATTAGTGTACAAATGTTTCTATTTCTCAGGGAGAAAAGTTGGAACAGTTCCATCCTGGCTTCTTGGTGAATCTCTTGCTTTACACCTACTTTCTCCTACTGATGACAAGCTTGATAACTCACCTTTTCTTTGTTTCTTCTGTCTTTTGTTCTGTACTCTTGTTTTCATGGATCACATCACAATACAAATACCTAACTCCTTTTTTTGGCTCACAATTTTGAAGGCAACTGAGCTAATATAGGCCCTAGAAAGTATACTCTCATCATGGCATTCTTTAAAAAGTTTGAGCAGAGAAAAATCAGTCATTGTATAACCATGGTTAGTCATAATAAGCTGGGTGAGTGAAACCTTTAGCATTAAGTATTATTATAATTAAGGTGATATCGTTCATAATAGATTGGGAATTGATGCACATAGAACATTGGCTTATGCAGTAGTGGTGCCAGTAGCGCTATAAAAATGGTGTAATTTAACAGAGTATAGAGTTAACTGGTTTTTAGCTAGTCAACTAACTAGTCTTTTAAATTATCATTTTTGTACCTAGAAACAATTTTCATAGCCCTGGAAAGTATACAAATACATGTGATTATACATATGTGTGTGTGTGTGTGTGTGTTTTAGTGTGGGGGGGGGTGTGTGCAGGCACAAATATACTTTTTTAAAATTTAAATATAAATTAATCCCATAAGATGAGAGCAACATATATTAGCATTTCCCTTCCCACTTCTGTGTGTGTGTGTGTGTGTGTGTGTGTTTCTGTTTTACTAAATTGAAATCATAAGCGATTTTTCAACTTCATTTTCCATGAAATGGAAGATGATAGTACTCTAAAGTTTTAAATAGAGTAGAACACCGGAAGAAGGAAAAACTGAAGGCAAGATGTCTCAATTTACTATAAGTATTTAAAATAATATAAGGACTAGTTACAATGAATGAGTGTAGTGCCATTTAACATTCACTGGTTTCAAAATTAACATAATAAAAAATAAAATAATTTGGAAAATAAACCTACGGATTGAAAGTACAAATACGGATTTGGGTTAGTCAACATCTAAAAAATTATGTTTCATTTTGTATCAAGAAAATTATTAAATTTTCCCTTTGAACATTCATGATTATTATTTTTGCTTAACCACTCTGTATAAGTTTACATGTTAGGGATTGAAACAGAATTCAGAATAATAGTTGATATATTTATAATTCTCTTTTGTGCTTATGTATCAGGCAGAGGATTACATATAAGACAGCAACAAGCACACTGTTTTTTAACAAATATGGTAAATATGTACCATGTAAATTAATTTTGTTAAACTTTTATCTGATTAACTTATGAAGCCAAAAAGTCAATATTTTTGGATTATAATTCTGAATATTCTGGACAAGCATATCACATAAATGAGAGGTTGGCAATAAGACAACGAGATTTGAACTAAAGGTTCCGTGACCCTTTAACTATTTGAGTCAAGGTTTTCTCTCACCATGTAAGTGAAAAAAATAGTCTACACAAATATTGAAGACTTATTATAATAAAATTGCATCATAACAATTGCTAGACAGATAATTTATAAAAGCCTCCTTTTAGGTAAATGTTTTTATCATTATTAATTTTCTCTGAATTTTCTGTATAATTTCTCGCATATCTATTTCTCTCATCCTACTTAATTTCCTGCCTCTACTAAGTTCTTCACAGTTTTAAAAAAATCACTGATTTTAATAATAATCTTTCCAAATATTTATTTGGAATATTTTATGTTGTCAACATACAAACAGTGTCCTCAAAGAAAAGGACCTGGTGAATGAAATAAATTACCAGAAAATGTTTAAAGGCAGTTTTCTATTATCCGTTTCATTTATGTCATGAACAGTGTACTTTGCCTAAAAATGTTTATTGCACCATCCATTTTCATTTCATTCAATTATTAGTTTTCTTTGGTGGAATTATGTTTTCATTGTAGCAAACAGTTCTCAGTGCTATTTGTCTTGCTGATATTGTCATTGATAACATTCTATATAAGTAAAAACAAATATACTATAACTAAAGCATAACAGTTTTGTGTGAAAGATCATATCACCTATTTTTAGAAAAAAATCCACAAAATCTACATAAAACACATTCTACTAGAAAAAGTTTTTTTTGTAACTAATCCATGAATTTGAATGTGTAATTATGATTTAGTAAATGTTAAGTTCATGAACTCTCATTCATCCATTATTTAAGAATATTAAGCAAGGCAAAGTAGAGTTTCTTTTTGAAAACGTAAATAAAATTGATTTTTAAAACATCATTCTGATTGTTGAGTAATTAGATACAATTTATTTTAGAGTTTTTATGAATAATATGGTTACTTTATTAAGTTAATAACTATCCAGCTTGGTGACTGATTTTAAATATACTGGCCGGGCATGGTGGCTCACGCCTGTAATCCTAGTACTTTGAGGGGCCTCAAGGCAGGAGGATTGCTTGAGTCCAGGAGTTTGCGACCAGCCTGGGCAACATAGCAAAACCACTTCTCTACAAAAAATACAACCGTTGGCTTCATCGTCCAGCACGTGTTCAAAAGCAAGCATCTTCATCAAGTCATTTCCTGTTAATTTTTCTAGTGTAGTGTCTCTTATTATAGCTCTCAAATTTCTTCGAAATGTATATTTTGAAACACTTCACTACCCATTTGATATGGACAGGAGAAAGGGAAGTACGGAGTAGAAGAGGATGGTTCCACAGTAAAGGCCCTACCTTCAAGCCTGGAGACCCGAGACCCTAAATGGGAACAGGCATTCCTGTTTTCACACCCCAAAAGCGATCGTTTAGCCTGCCATGTCCCCTACCCGGTACCCATGTAAACCCTGAACCCCAGGCTCCAGAAGTAGATGAGCAGACAAGAAGATGAGGCAAGCAGATGAAGCGTGAAACCACGTGGCAGAGAAAGCGAAGAGGAGGAACATCTCAACGCTGAGAGAGGTGGTTGGAGAAGAGTGATTGCTGGACCTCCAGACTCCAGGGAAAGACCACCTTCCCGCTCCATCCCCTTCTTCTGGCTTCCCATCCATCCTGCTGAGAGCCAACTCTCCCACTCAGTAAAACCCTGCATTTATCTTTCATGCCCCTGTGTGACCCCATTCTTTTGGCACACTGGGCAAGAGCTTGGGATACAGAAAGCTGTCACACTGACTCTTTGCCCTTGTGAAAAGGCAGAGGGTCCACTGAGCTAGTTAACACTTAAGCCATCGGTGGATGGTAGGGCTAAAAGGGCACACTGTAACATACACCTTCTTGGGCTCCTGCACCTGAGTGTCTGTGTGCTCCTTCTCCTCTCAGGGATTTGAGCAGCAGCAGTGACCAAACAGGCTCACCACACCCGTTATCCATCCTGTGAGGGGGATCAGCGAACTCTCCCATTTCACATTCTTTTTGAGAAATCTGTAACCTTCCATGATTTCCTTGATTGGCTTTACTGTAAATCCTGTAAATTTATGTACAACATCTGGACACTGTTTTCTACAGCAGGAATTTATTGCTCTGGGCTCAATGTCTTTCAGAGCTTTTTTCTATCATAATGATGACATCTTCAATGGTGTAATTCTTCCAGACTTTCAAGATGTTCTCCCTATAGGGATTCTCTTCCATAACATTGACAATCCTTTCAATAATGTAATTTGTGTAAAGAGACTTAAAGATCTTGATAGCTCCCTGATTTAGAGACTGAATCAGACACATGATGTTTGAGGGGCAAGTATAATAGATCACTTCAAGATGTTTGGGGTTGAGCTCATGAGGTTCTTGAGGGCCAGGGACTTTGTTCAAAATAGCTTTTAAAAAAGCTTAAAGGTAGCCCCTTACTGGTAAGGTATTTTCTGATTTTTGGAGCAAAGCATCAGTTTAACTAATCCATAAAATGGGTTTTCATTGTCCAGGCCTTCTTATTGTACAAACAAAAGACTGAAAGCTGGTGTTTATCTTTTCCTTCATGGCTTAGGGGTTAATAGCTTTACAGGTAAGGACAGTGCTTATCCATAAATGGCAAACCCAGCTGTATTTGTAAAAAAAACCATAGATTTAGCCTTTCTGCCTTAAATCCTAGTGCTCACTTCTACTTTTTTTTTCTTCTAATAAATGTCGTTTGTGGCTTTACCACTCAGAATAGGGCACTTTCCTCTCCATTTAAAACCTGTTCAGGCAGACATTCTTTTTCCTCGATGATTTTCTTAATGACATCTGGGATGCTAAGTTAGTAGAAGCTGCTTCTCCTGTTATTGTGCCATTTTTTAAGCCAAATCTGTTTTTGAAATTATTAAACTATCCTTAGCTGGCATTAAAATATACAGCTTTAGAGGCTTCCGCTTCTTTTTGCTTTAAGTTGCCATATAATAACTTCACTTCTTGAATTTAATTAGAGTCTTCAGATATTCCTTTCTTATACTAACCTTTCACCCATGTAAAAACTGCATTTTCAATGTGAGAGAGTATCTTCAAAACGTACAATGCTTTTATGCCTGCTGGCATAGCCACAGTGAGAACGTCTTGAATTTCCCTTTTCTTTTTTTTCACAGTGGTTCTTACATTGGATGTATTTATCTTGTGTTGGTGGGTTACTGCAGTTACAGACCTCAATCTACAGTGCCTGTCAAGCAATTCAATTTCTTGTACTGTGACATTGCTCTACTTCTTGGGAGGACTTCCAGCATTAGTAGTGGCATTTTGTATGGGTCCCCTGGTGTTATTTGAGATTTTACGTACTGCATGCACCAAACATGATGAAAACCATGAGAGATTAGTTTTTGCTGTGATACATGAGTTACTGAAGAGACAAACTGCTCACACAGAGAGGACTAGTGTCACTTGGCATTTTAAGTGGATGTTTTCCAGGCTTGAGATAACCAAAATAGCAACAGGCTTCAAAATTATTATGGTATGTACTATGGTTAATTTTATGCAGTTAAGATTTAATACTACATCTTTACGTTTATGTTTCTCTTGTGAATGGTGCTAGGTATGCTCTGTGTTTGTGTTCACATTTTGATAATTTTTAATTCTTATAAGAGATTTTTGAATTTTATGTAAACAATAAAATAGACTAGTATCCAAATATAATTTATGCAATTACAACGTATGTAATTTAGTTATTTTTTGACATTTCCTAGCTATGCAGTTTTTGAATTTTTAAAAAATTACTTACAAATCTCTTAAAAATTTTAAAATATATGTCTTAAGAATAAATCTGTGTGTAAGTGCACCCTCACAGCGCAAGTCCAAGTGGTTCAGTGGACATCTGTATTTACCACACTAGTGAACACAGCCTTTTCATAAATGTACAGGGGTTGAACCCTCTTTATCACTACATGATTTGTAGACAGTTCTACATGTTCATATTTATTACATAAAAAAAAACACTCTCACTGACTAAAATACTACAGTAATCAAGGGAGTCGATATTGGTAAAAGAGTAAATAAACAAATGCATGGAACAGAATAGAGAGCCCAGACATACACAAGTACAAATATAGTCAACCTATCTTTGACAAAGGAGCGAAGAGCATTCAATGAAGATAGCTTTTACAACAAATGGTACCAGAATGACTAGACATCTCCGTGCAAAGAAATAATAATGAATATAGACATAGATCTTATACCTTTCACAAAAATTAGATTAAAATCGATCATAAATCTACATATAAAATTCAAAATAATAAAATTTCTAGAAGATCATTTGAAAGAAAATCTATATGATCTTGGATTTAGCAATGGATTTTTAGATACAACACCAGAAGCATAATCTGTTGAGTAAATACTGAGATAAATGTGAAATTTTAGGGAAAAAAACTAGCTAATGGCATAAAGCCTATGATACTAGTCCATTTATCAGCGATAGTAATTTTTAGACACTTTCCACAGGAAAGAAAATATAACCTAATGATTTATTAACTTGTAAGCTACTATTTTTATTATCTATGGATTATGATTTAAACTACTCTTGTTTAGGGCCAGGATGTTTAGGTATACGATATTTATGGTTAAAATTCATCTAAATATACTATGTTGTCTCACATAATCCTTTAAAAAGTGCCTAGTTTTTATTGTTGCTGCTACTGTGGTGTGGCTGGCAACCTGCACAATGGCTTGCAATGACCCATGCTTCCTGTTATCAATGACCTTACACAATTATCTCTCTTTGACAGTGGGCTGTAAATTTGGCAACCTTTACTTGCCTTAAATTAACAGAATATGGCAAAAGTAAATGTCGTTTTTGAGATGAGGTTTAAAAAGACTCTGTCTTTCTTTTTGTTTGAACCTCCCACCACTCCCTCTTTGACCTTCTGGATAAAACAAGCTGCCATGTTGTTGGTAGCATTTTAGAAAGACAGGCATGGCGAAAAAAGGGTAACTCTGTCAAGCAGCCAGTAACATCCTGAGCCCCTTCAATGAAATAGGAAGTGAATCCTCCCCTTGTGATGACTGAAGTCCTAGCTGACAGCCTGACTGCAGCCTCGTGAGCACCCCTAAGCCAGAGACATTGAGCTAATTTCTGCCTGAATTCCTGACTCATGAAAATTATGGAGTAATAAATAAATCTCATTTTAAGCTACTAACTTCTGAGGTGATTTGTTATACAGAAATAGATAACTAATATATATAGGAGCAGATTCTGACATTCTTCAGAAACTATGAATAACTGGAGGGAGGAAGAGAGTGAGAGTAAACAAGGAGAAAAAGACAGGAGAGAGGAAAAAGAGAAAAATAAGCTAAACAGATACTTTTCACCTACAAACTAAATTTTCATAAAATGTCCTGAAGGAATAGAATCAGACAACATTTGTAACACTCTAAACAAGGTGCAGTTTTTTTCTTTCTTTTCTTTCTTTTTCTTTCTTTCTTTCTTTCTTTCTTTCTTTCTTTCTCTCTTTCTCTCTTTCTCTCTTTCTTTCTTTCAGAGTCAACTAATAGAACTTTTTGCTTATTTCAAATTTTCTTACCACAGGTTCTTAGAAGCCAGTGAAAAATGCAGAAACGTAGTAATTGTGTAATTGACAATATCTATAATATTTTTACAAGGTACTTAAAGTGAGAGATAAGTTGATTTTTTTCCATGAGGAGTCTTTGAAGCCATTTATCATTTGTCTTGAGTTTATCCATCATACCATCACCATAGTTTGGAGTAAAATTATAGATAATCAAATGTATTTGTTAAATGAAGTAACTACACATATTCCTCAGATTTATTCTTTTCCTAATTTCTTTTTCTGCTTTTTAAAAAGTGAACTAAACAGTTCAACTTTTCTAACAAATATTGATTATATATTAATTTATAAATTAATATAAAACATATTTAGGGGACATTGTCTTAAATTTTGTTTTATTTTGTATTGTGTTGATTTTTAAATGATACACAATAGACAGTATATTTAAATGTTTTAAATTTATTTTTACATTAGAGCAATTTGACCCTAATACACTGTAAACCTTACAGAAACATACTGAATTACACTTCATAGCCTCACACCTCATAACACAGAACATTTAATAATGTGGTTTAACATAGTAAGGGCTCTATAAAAAAGAGTATATGTGCTGTTATCAAGTAGATAATATTATCTAAAAGTGTTTTCCCTAGTATTCTCTTTCATAAATATTCTATCAAATATACCTTTAGGTTATAATAAAATAAAAGTAGATAAGAACTACTAATATTTTGTTTAGAAACAATCTAGTGTCTAACTTTCAATTATGAAGAAACAGTTATTACATTTATTAATTTTATACACTTTCCCTTTCTGGAATATCTACCCCCTTTACCTCCGCTGTGTACATTGCTCTCTACACAGTAAACAATTCATGCTTGTAACCATCCCAGGATGCAAAGAAGCTTCATATAAAAAATTGCATTTTTGCTATCATTTTGTTGACATTAAGTTAGGGTATCAAGATAAAATGAGCATAGCCTCAAGCAGAGAAAATATTTATAATTATCTGATAAACATGAAAAAGATATTCCATTCCATTTTTCCAGCTCTAAATTAGGTTTCAGTTTCTAATCTAATTTAGCATTCTGTTTCCACAAAAATTTTCAAGATAATATTTCAACTCTCTACTTAATCTATCAAACCCTATCTTATCTTTCTAATGAAGACCATACCTATTGAAGAACATCAAAATTGGATAGAGCAGAATAATCTTTTTATTTTGCTACTTATCTACATGACAGCACTACTCAATAGGAACATAGTAATTCTACTCATGCAGTTCATCTACTTGTAATATGAACTAAAACTCATATTCAGGGAATGCTTTCATATAGCTAATCTGGCTGCAGTTTTAGAGTCAGCTTCAGATCTATGAAGAATATTATTTTATTTTTTCTAAATATTCACTTCTTTTCTTTTTATTAAAAAACCTTAATTTAACTAATATCTTAATTTAAAATTAATATGTCGACACCTATACTGCCTTGATTAATATGTTATTCTTAACTATATTTGTATTAATTTTTCTATGTGCACATTTGTAAATGTGATAGAATTCTATTCAAAAGTATAATTTTTTAAATTGTGGTATTTCACATTGTGCACTACGCATTTGTGAATTTCTTTTTGGATCATATTCTCTGTTGTATGAAACATTATTGAGAAATAACTCTTTGCTAAGTATTTTTTGTTTTGTTTTGTTTTTTTTGTCTCTATGGCTTTCCTAATACAGGTGAGTGGTATTAATCTATGTTTGCTTGAACAAGCAGAGACTCTTTCCTTCATGACTTTATATTCTGTGCATGTGACAGAGACATGAGTAAGAAATGTAGGTCATTCATCATTGTAAAAGTGAGCTCACCTGACCAGATTGTATCTTAGGAAACTCACCTGTTCTATTTCCTGCTCCCTACACATCAAAACTCCCTGTCTAATCTCAAAAACAAACCTCCAAATTTGCATCTAGCTTTAGTTCCCCTATGTATTTCTAGTAAAATTCAGTTTTACAGAGTCAAGTACTATGGAGTTTAACCAAGAAACATAAATAATCTAGAATAGAGTTGTGTTTAAAGTTATAATACAACTAAAAATATGTTTTTATTATGAAGTAAATGTAAAATTGTGTGTCACAACTTGATAAAATGATATCAGCAAAACAACAACTACAATGTGATAAATTTCAGGAACATAATTTTTAAAGACATTATTAAGGTGAGCATCAACTTGACTATAAATATAGTGAATAATTCTATATGTTATAAAAATAGCTTAAAATGAAACAAAATGTATTAAATCTTAAAACTGAACCATTTGAAGTACGTATTTCTTAGGTAGTCTAAGAATTATAATTATACTTTAAAAACAAATGGAAGAGTTGGCCAAGCATGATGGCTCACGCCTGTAATCCCATCACTTTGGGAGGCCAAGGCAGGTGGACCATCCTGGCCAACATGGTGAAACCCCATCTCTACTAAAAATACAATAATTAGTTGGGCATGGTAGCATGCACCTGTAGTCCCAGCTACTCAGGAGGCTGAGGCAGGAGAATCGCTTAAACTGGGAGGCGGAGGTTGCATTGAGCCAAGATTGCTCCAGTGCACTCCAGCCTGGTAAGAGAGCAAGAGAGACTTGGCAAAAAAAAAAAAAAAAAGGTGGGGAGTAGTGATGCCATCAAGATGGCAAAACAGGAGGCTCCATCCCTCATGCCCCCCAGCACAGATGTTGACGTCCACTCACAGACAAAAATACCTATGTGTGAGCTCTAGAATCTAAAGGAGTGGTTTCAGAATCCCAGTGAAGCATAACATCTCAGAGTGGACATACTGAAAAGAGGAGTAAGAAAACTGCTTTTGCCTTATGATGTTACATCTCGCCAAAGGTGACACTGTTTGGTGTGGAGATGAGCACCTTTAGACTACAATTTTTTCCATGAGGAAAAGAAAAAGTTAAATTGGTTTCTAGCTTCCCCAGTCTACTGGAGTATTGCCTAATAGATTGACTTCTGTTTCTCCCTACCCAGAACGCTGAGGGGTTATACATGGCTGAGTCATCTGAGGATAGTTGTTAGGCACAAGGAAAAGAGGTGGGAGTGCACAGCAAAGCTATGTTGTTCTTAACAGCATGCTATGAATCCTGCTAACCATCTAGTGAAGTCCAGGAATCTCACACATGAACCCACAGGTTAAACACCTGCAGGTCCCAACCAACAGGCAAGAATTCCCCAGCACCTTATGTGCTCTTTCATAAAGGATGCACTCAAAACTATGTACAAGACCCTGTTGTAACTCTGTAGACAGGATGTGGATCTCAATAGCTTGTACAGATCTTAACAGTCAGCTCAGTTCTTCTGGTTTGTGATAAGGCAAATAATCTTTACTAATGCAGTTCACTAACCTAGGAAAAATTAATTGTAGGCTTTCAGCACCAGGTCTAGCTTTGGGGGATTGGAAGAAGACAGTGACACAATCCCAAGATTTTCATGCTAAAAGAATATGAGAGTAAAGTGGATAAATTCATATAAAAGATCTGACAGAACCTCAGAATCTCTACCTGGGCTCTCCTAAAGCTATCAGTAAAGAATGGTGATGACTGTTTCATCAAATCTAAAAACAGCACTGCAGGGTTTCAGAGAACATGGAAAGTCAAGAAAATGTGCCACTACTGAAGGAACAAACTAAAGCAGAGATATGGATAGAGCTGGAGGCCATTATGCTAGCAAACTAACACAGGAACAGAAAATCAAATACTGTATGTTCTTACTTATAAGTGGGAGCTGAACAATGGAAACACAGGAACACATAGTGGGGAACAACAGACATAGGACCTTCTTGAGTGTGGAGGATGGGAGAAGGGAGAGGATTAGGAAAAATAAATAATGGGTACTAGAATTAATACCTGGGTCATGAAATAATCTGTACAACAAACCCCCATGACATGTTTACATTTATGTAACAAATCTGCAGTTGTGCCCCTGAACTTAAGTAAAAGTTTAAAAAAGACCAAAAAAAAAAAAAAAAAAAAAAAAGCTTGTGTCTAACACCAAAGAAAGAAAAATTTGTAAATTTCCTGATAAATTCAAAATTATTTTCTTTAAGGGGATCAGTGAGCTTCTATGGAAGACAGATAATCTATTAAAATACACTTTTAAAAAACAGATGAACATAATAAAATGTTCAACATAAAGCAAGAAAGCAAAACAGAAATCCTAGAAGTGAAGAGTAAGAATGTCTGGAATTTTTTTTTTTTAATCAAGAAAAAACTTTAACAGCAGACTTGACTAAGCGGAAAAAGGATCAGCAAAGATGAAGATAGATTATTTGAAACTATTCAATCAGAGGAACAACAATAGAAAGAATGAAAAAGAGTGAAGAACACTTCATGGGACATGATCAAACAAATGAATATACACATAATGGGAATCTTAGTAGCATCAGAGAAAGAGAAAAAGACAGAAAGCTTATAATGAAATAATTACATAAAATTTACCAATATAGAGGGAAATAAACATTCAGATACCACAAGCTTAAAGAATTCCATATATGTTCAACATAAAAAGTTTAACTTTTTCAGTATGATTATGCAGCATGTTATAATCAAAGTTCAATGTGATTATAAGCTGTGTTATGATCAATATGTCAAAAGTCAAAGACAGAGAGTTTTGAAAGCCACAAGAAAAAAGAAACTGATTGCATACGAGGAAACCTCCATAATGTTATCAGAAGATTTATCAGCAGAAACCCTGTAGGTCAGGAGAAAGTGAGATGTAACATTAAAAATGCCAAAACTGAATAAAAGCTGCCAACAGATAATAATATACAAATCAAATGTTAGAGAAAAATATACAAACCAAATGTTCTTCAGAATGAAGGAAAGATACTTTTCCCAGACAAATATGGAAATTCATCATTTCTAGATAATCTATTAAAATACATTTTTTAAAAATAGATGAACATAATAAAACGTTCAACATAAAGCAAGAAAGCAAAACAGAAATCCTAGAAGTGAAGAATAAGAAATTCACTTCATCTTACAAGAAATTCTCCAAGTCCTTTAAGTTGAAACAAAAGGAATCTAATTAGCAATGTAAAAACTATTAAGTTATAAAATTCAGTGATAAAGATACCTATGTAGTCAAATTCAAACTATTATACTGTAATGGTGGTTCATAAATCAATTTAGCATAAAAAATAAACATTTAAAGTAAGTACAACTACAAAAATGTGTTACTGAATATACACTATATAAAAGATGTAAATTGTGATATCAATAACAAAATGTTGGGGGAGAAATAAAAGTACAGATTTTCTCTATGCAATGAAGTTAAGTTATTAATTTAAAATATACTGTTATAACTATAAGATATTTTATGTAGGCTCATAATAATGAAAAACCATAAATTTAAAGTATATAACCAAAAGATAAAGATAAATGAATTAAAGCATATCACTACAGAAAATCATCAAATCACAAAGAAAGACCAGAAGAGAGAAAGAAAGGAACAAATAATTTACAAAATATTTAGAAAACATTTAGTAAATTGACAATAGTAAATTCTTACCTGTCAATAATTACTATAAATTTAAATGAAATAGTCAAAAGACACAGAATGGCTCAATGAATAATAATACAAGGTATGTTTATATATTCCCTACAGGGAACTCTTTTTAGATTTAAGGACACACATAGTCTGAAATTGAAGAGATAACAAAAGGATATTCCATGCCAGTGGTAAGCAAGGAAGAACAGTGGTATCTATATTTACAGAAGATGAAATAGACTTTAAGTAAAAAACCATCAGATGATACAAGGAAGATTATAAAATAATAAAAAGGTCAATTGATCAAGAGTATACAACAATTATAAATATATATGCATCCAGTATTACAGCACTCAAAAAAAAATAAGCAAGTTGGGCCGGGCACAGTGGCTCACATCTATAATCCCAGCACTTTGGGAGGCCAATGTGGGTGGATCATTTGAGGTCTGGACTTCAAGACCAGCCTGGTAAACATGGTAAATCCCCATCTCTACTAGAAATACAAATAAATAAATAAGAGCCAGCGTGGTGGTGCACACCTGTAATTCCATCTTCTTGGGAGGATGCGGTATGAGTATTGCTTGAACCCAGTAAGTGGTGGAGGTTGTAGTGAGCCAAGATGGTGCCACTGCACTGCAGCCTGGGTGACAGTGAGCAGAGTGAGAATCTGTCTTAATAAATAAATAAATAATAAAATGAAAAAGCAAGTATGAACAGAAACAAAGAGAGTAATAGTCAGCAATGCAACAATAATAGGTTACTTCATTACCCCAATAATCAATAGATTATACAGATAGAATATCAATAAGAAGACATTACACTTAAAAACACTGTAGACCAACTGGGCCTAGCAGACACACAGAATGTGCTATCTAAATGCAGCACAGTATGACAAATACTTCTGAAGAGTAAAAGAACATTCTCTGGGCATAGTGTGTATGAGGTCACAAAACAAGACATAAGTTAAGAAGACTGAAATTGCATCAAGAATTTTTTTTCTGATTACAGAGATAAAAAATTAGAACTCAATAATGGTAGAAAAATTTAAACATTCCAAATGTGGAAATTAACATATTTTCATAAAATCAATGGGTCAAAACAATTAAAAGAAAAATCAAATTATATTTTGAGACAAAAATCAAAATGTAATATATTGAAATACCCAAAATGCAGCAAAAGTAATCCTAAGAGAGAAGTTCATAATTATATAATCATACATTAAGGAAAGTGGAAGGATCTCAAAGACTTAACTTCACATCAACAGGAACCAGAATAAAGAGAATAAAGTAAGCCCCAAATTAACAGAAGAAAAAATAATAATAGAGGAGAGAATAATGAACTACATAACAGAAATCAATATAAAAATTAATAAAATTAGAGTTTTTTTAAAAAGATAAAATTGACAAAACTTTAGCTAGAATAGTCAAGAAAATAAATGAACAGGAATCAAAGGAAGAAAATTACAAATAAAAAAGATGTCAAAATTGACATCACAAAAATACAAAGGATTATAAAAGAATCCTATGGACAATTATACACCAAAAAGTTTAATAACTCAAAAAATACTATAACTTCTAGAAATGTAAAATCTGTATTTGCGTCATAAAGAAACAGAATATCAGAAGAGACTTGTTATGAGTAACAAAATTGAATACATAATTTAAAACTCCAAAATATAGAATAGTGCAGGCTAAGATCAACTTAATAATGAATTATATAAATATTTAAGAATACCAATCCTAATAATCTCCCACCCCCCCAAAAAAAAGTGAGGGACACTTCCAAACTCATTTTAGAGGCCAATATTACCCTGCTATAAAAGCCAGACAAGGACATTATAAGAAAATAAAATTATAGGTCAAGATTTCTGATGAATATTGATACAAACATTCCCAACAAAATACTAGGAGAATGAATTCAGTAGTACATTTAAATGATTATACCCTATGATCAATTTGGATTTAGCCAAGGATGCAAGGATGGTTAAACATATGCTAATCAATAAATGTGATACACTGTATTAGCAGAATAAAGGAAAATATCAGTCATCTCACTAAAGGCAGAAAAATTAATTGACAAAATTTAACATAAAGCATAAGACATGGAGATGAAAAAGTATTTTACTGTAAGCTCACATTTATAAAATATGAAAGAAAAACACATTAAAAAGGAATAGTAATAAAAGTGAAGGTGTCCTTGCAAGCTTATTCTCAATAATACTAACTTTTAAAATTCACATTGGTGCAATTCAACCTTAAAAAATGATCTTTGCCTTATCTTAGATGCTATTTTAAAGCATTAAGGAAATGAATGTTTAATATACCTTTTTTAGATTTGTTTGAAGTAATCTGACCAACTCTACTCCTCAAAAATCTACTGTGCTAACAATTGAGATTTTATTAGCGACTCGAATCAATCCATCTACCAGGTTCCAGAGCTTGCCTTGAATCATTCAGAAGGAATTAACAAATCCTAGGTTACTATCTCAGGTGAAATACTAGGTCATACTTAAAGACATTCTGGCACCGCTTATACTCTGATCCTAGTAATTGGGTTTAGGCCTTGTTTTGTTGTCAGTCCTTTAGTTATAGAAGAGAATACCTTATTTATTTTCCTACTTTTAAAATCTCCTCAGAAGTGTCCCTAATGTGAAACCTGAGCTTGTCTGTTTGTTGCTGTATTGTCTGTTGTGCTATAGCAAGGACCATAGCCCAGCTTTCTCTCTGACAGACACATATTTAACTCTTCCTATGCCTTCTTCCTATCTATACAGATAAAACCCTTCAATCACCATGCCCTCTAGAAACCATCATGTACTACCAGACAATGGGGTATTTGTGCCTACTTGAATTTTCTATTTGCCATGTCTGCTGTTTATTGTTCTAAAATTTGTAATCATGAATAAGCCCCCAACGGGACTTTTTACAGTAACTGACCCAAAGGAACTTAATATACATTTCATGTATGCATCTATGTATATTAAAAGAGTAGGAATATTATGAGGCGGACAATAGTGTAAATCATGAATAACTCCAAAAAGTCTTATATTAAGACTTATCTATACCTATAGAGTGGATTTTAGAATTTTCTTTGCTAATATTGGTAAACATAAAGCCAGAGTAACTGTGTCTGAATCTCTGCTCCGTGTGATCTTTTACAAGTAGTAACACTGCTTTGCTTGATTTTCCTCATCCAAAAAAGAAGGGATTTATCACAGAGTGTTAGATCAAATTAGTTACTATAATAATTACTATTTTAACAAGGTTAAACCTTTCCTGGCACTAAGGAGTATTAGTAATTACTACTATCATCACCGGGAATATCATTTTTGTTGTCATCATCAGCTAATTAAAATAAATGGTAAAAATAAGACAATTGGAGGCAAGCAGTATGACATGTACTGGATAGAATGAAAGTACTAATGCTTATGAGTTATTAATAACTTTAGGTTGCCTTAAAAAATTAAATTGAGTTTGAAAACAGATACAGATTAGAAAATGGTATAATATAGTATATTAAAAATAATTCCCATTAGCAATTATAAAATTAATGCCAAATTGCCTGTGCCCCATTAATGCATTAATTTTTCTTGCTGTTTGTTATAAATAAAGAGGCAGACATATGACTGAGGGACATGAATAGTTCAGAGTGTTTTGCTATGTTTTGCCATGATTAGCGTCAACATTTATTTCGTGTAATCAAATATAAATATTGAGTTTTGTAATTGGAGTGGAATGATCCACTGAGAATTTAATTTTCAATCTATTTGTGATGAACATATTAGTAATTTCATCCAAAGGTTTTCGTTAAAAAAAAAAGTTGACAGGAGGCCACAAATGAAAAATTGGATAACCATGAGTATTTTGAAGAAAAATAAGAAATTGTTTTAATGTAATTTAAATATCTGATCAAGGATCTAAAATGATAAGAACTACAGTTAACAAAGTTTATATTGACCTAAGTAAATTTGGCTTTTTGACATTTTTGGTAAACATTTGTGGTCTTAGATGATAATGGGTAAGTGGAATCCTTAGTATACCTTAAGACATATTAAGCAAATGAGTATACTAATGCATTTGTGCTTCTATAACAAATATCTGAGACTGAGTAATTTACAGAGAACATACATTTTTTATCATACTTATGGAGGCTGGGAGTCCAAGACCAAGGCACTGGAAGCTTTGGTGTCTGGTGAGAGCACAGACTCCACCACCTTGTTGCTGTACCCTCACATGGCAGAAGGTGGAAAGGAAATAGGGCCTACCTAGTTTACACTAGTCCTTTTATAAAGCCACTAATGTAACTTACGATGCTGGAGCCTGCATGGCCTAATCACCTCCTAAAGGCCCCATCTCTTAACACTGTTTCACTGGGGATTCAGGTTTAGCCTGAATTTTGGAGGGGACACAAATATCCAAACCACAGCAGAAAATAATAGATGAAACTTCAACAAAGAGTCATACAGTGTATTTCTTAACTCCTGCAAAACTTTGTGTATATTTCTCATTAATTATTCTTTACTTTAGTCCATTCCCTACACTTTAGATTGGTTGATATGGCCCTTGGGTAAAGACTGTTTCTCTTTGCCTTTTTCATAACAGCAGTGCCCTGGACAGATTTGAACTAACCTCAAATTTAAAAGTGCATCTACTTTACAATACCCAATCTCATATGTATTATTAAAATAATATATTCTACAAGTTTGGGTTATTTCAATAGATATAACTAGAACTCTCAGAAAAACAAAAAGTAAGAAAAGCTTACTGGTTACTGAACAATTATAATTATGCCCAGTTATTGAGCAACATGTATTAACTTTTATTTAATCATCACAGCAGTAATTGACATCCATTTTAAAGATGTGAAAATCCAGTCTTAGATATAATATATTGTCCAAGCTTACATATCTAGAAATTTTACTGAAATTTTTTTGAATGAAAAGCTTAGTTAGTCCTAAACAGCTAATACACCGGCTTAGTAATGCTTTTGATTTAGAGGGAAAATATTTAGATTAGCAGTTATACATGAATATTAAAAATCAATGAGAAAGATTCTACCTGTTGATAGCAAGTAGATTCAGAAAATAGTATATACAGAATTCCCCAAAGAAGTGAGCTTTTCTAATTTAATAAGGATATAAATAATATTTTTCTATTCTAATAGACTACTTACAGGCCACACATACACACAATATGAAATTAATATTAGTATATGTAAGTACAGTCTATTAATCCAATTTTAAGAATGTTGAGTAAATTTCAAACTACTTGCCACATTATTAAATATTATTTTGCTGACGTGTTTACTTTTATCATAGTTGAATGTCATTGGGAAATTTTGAAAATAGTGAATTAAGTTAAAGGAAAATAAACTTTTAAGAATGAGGATTTGAAATTTGTTATGGCCTTAGAAAATTTTGTTTTATTAAATCTGACACATGAAAGAGCATTACCATAGACTGTAGGGTAAAATATACCAGTGATGTTAATATTTTATATTGGGAATGCAAGCTCTTTTGTCTGCTATCTCTCAATTCACCTTAAATGACATGGAAAAAGGACTACCAACTCCTTTCTTAAAACTACTTAGAATACTATCAGTGGTGACTTTCCTAATTTGGATTATTTTGTTTTATAAAATCTACAGCTATATCATTGCAACATCGCAAAATTAAGTTTCCAACAACATTCTTTAGGTATAATTTATATAACAATCAGTTTACCCGTTATACATACATTAACATATGATTTATAGTAAATGTATAGTTTTGTGTATTGATTACCAAAATGCAGTTTTAGAGTATTCTCTTCTTGCCTAAATTGTTCCCTAAACATTTTTGAAGTTAATACCCACTCCCACACTGAGCCCTAGGCAACCACTGAACTCTTGCCTTCACAAATTTGCCTTTTCTGGACATATATGAATGGAATCATAAAATATTCAATCTGTTGAGTCTGGCGTCTTTCATTTAGCATAATGCTTTGAAGGCACACTGTGTTGTAGCATATATCAGTAGTGCATTCCTGTTATTTCTGAATAGTATTCTGTAGTACATACCATATAGTATTTATCAATTTACCAGTTGAATAATTTTATACTTTCAACCTTTTGTCTTTTATGAATAATGCTGCTATGAATATATATATAATATATATAAACATTTTTCTAAGTAAGTATAATATATATATTATGTATATAATTTATTTTTCTAAGTAAGATTTCCAGATGTGGAATCACTGGGTCATATGATTTATTTTTAACTTTTGAAGTAGCTGTGAAACTTTTTCAAAATGACTACCGTTTTGCATCTCCACCAGTAGAAGGTTTTTGGTTTTGCTTTCCTATGAGAGCCAAAGCTTTTTGTCCCTGTGTAGTCATTCTAATGGGTGTAAAGTGGTATTTCATTGTGGTTTCAATGCACATTTCAAATATGAAAAATAATGTGTTGTACATCTTGTCATATGACTATCACAAATATACCTTCTTTAGTAAAATATCTCTGCAAATTTGTGCTCAAATTTTATTTGAGTTTTAATCTATCAGCTCTTGTTCTTTATCAATTCTGGACACAAATCCTTTATCATACATAATTCTCAGTTAATTTTTCTTATTCTGCCATTTGCCCTCTGATCTTCTTAATGCTATTTTTTGCAGTGGAAACACTTTTAATTTGATAAGCTCCAATTACCTCTTCTTAAAAAAAATAGATCATGCACTTGGTATTGTATTTAAAAAAACTTTGTCTATCCCTAAATTTAAAAAAGTTCTTAATGTTTTCTTTTAGAAATTTTACACCTTTAACTATTATGCATCAATCTATGATCCATTTTAGATGCCTTCATGCATGGGTTGAATTAAAACTATTTCATTTATTTGCTTTTAGATATGCAGTTGTCTAAAAACTGCTCATAAAGACTTATTCTTGACCTGTTGGATTATCTTGTAACTTTATCAAACTAAATTGACCATAAATTTTAAGAATTATTTGTGGACTCAATTCTATCACATCTTGACATCAATACCACACTCTCGATTGCTATGGGTTTATAGTAAATTGTACAGTACAGAAATGTTAAGTCCTCTAGCACTCATCTTCTTTTAAAAAATTGTTTTGTCTGTTGTAGGTTCTTTGCATACCTCTGTAAACTTTAGTGTCATCAAGTAAGTTTCTGGTAAAGAAAGTAGGCTAGATATTTGATCTGTTGGAATTAGATCAGTTTGGGAGAATTGACATTTTCATTTATTCAAATTTTCAGTATCCCCACAGTGTTTTCAGTGTACATCTCCTGCACATTTTTGCTAAGTACATTTCTAAATAATCATTATTATTTATATTATTTTATTCTGTTCTTTTTGCTGGTGTTATAAATTGATGAATTTTCTCTTAATTTCCTTTTTTAGATTTTTGGTTTTAGTTTATTAAAAATGCAATTTCCTTTTGTATATTGATCTAGTATCCTGTGACTTTCTAAAGTCTTTTTTGCTTCTAGTATTTTTCCTTTTGTAAATTCCTTGGGGTATCATTTCTGGAAATACTAACAATTTTTCTTCCTTGTTTCAATATAAGTTCTTTAACTTATCCTTAAACATTACAGGTAGAATGTTCTATACAATATTGAGTAAAATGCTAAAAGTGGACACCTTACATTATCCCCAATTTTAAGGGAAAATAAATTGGTCTTTCATCATTAAGCATGATATATGTTTTTGTAGACACATTTTGTCAAATTGAAGAATATCCCTGTTATTAGTAGTTTGTTGAGTTTTATCGTCTATGGCTTTTGCATTTTGACAAATTCTTTTTATGCATATGTTGCTCTAACCATTCACAAGATCTTTTAGCAAATAGAATTGCTTAATTAATTCTGTAAGACCAGTATTACCCCAGTATCAAAGCCATAAAAATATATATATTCACAAGATCTTTTGCCAAATAGAATTCCATATATATATAAATATATATTTTATATATATATATTTATATATATTATATATATTTATATTTTTTATATATCTATATATATTTATATATCTATATATATTTATATATTTTTTTATACATCTATATATATTTATATATATATATGCTGAAATAAAACATCAATGATACCACCTAAGACTTGGCTTTTCTTTGCAGAAAGTTTTGTTGTCGTTGTTTTTGAGAAAGTGTCTCAATTATTTCACCCAGACTAGGGTACAGTGGCAAGATCATAGCTTACTGCAGCATTGAACACTTAGGGTCCAGCGAGACTCCCGCCACCCACTTCTGAGTAGCTACAACTACAGGTCCATGTAATCACATCTGGCTTAGTTTTACTTTCTGTAGAGAAGGGACTTGCTATGTTGTCCAGGCTGGTCTCTAAACATCTGGCCTCAAGCAATCCTCTCACCTCGGCCTCCAAAAATGTTGTATGTCAGGCATATGCCACTGCAGCCAGCTTCTTCTTTTTTTTTTTTAATTACAAATTCAATCTTCTTAGTTCTGTGTTGATTTTCTGTTTGTTTTGGAATCAGTATTGGTGACTTGGGCCTTTAGAACATTTCTTTCTGTTTAAATTCTTAAATTTATTCATTATTATTGCTATTAATATTTTATTGTTTTTTAGCTATTTTATACTTTCTCACACATTTTTTGATTTCTGCATTGTCAGTAGTAAGATCTCTTTTATCATTTCTGATTTTAGTTGTATATAGTTTCTTCTATTCTTTCCTACTACTTTTTTTTTTTTTTGCCAGAAAGAGACTTTCATTTTTTATCTTTTTAAATGACAAACACTGATTTGCGCATTTTTTGGTAGATATAATGTACTTCCATTATTTTGATTATTTTAAAGTTTGCTTTTGTCCTCGTTTTTTAAGGCAGAAACTTTAAATGTGCAATTTAAAACAAAATTTGCATATTTTTGGAAGAGTAAACAGAGCTAATGAAATCAATCCAAAAATATCTAGGCAAAATATTTACAAGGACTGATTGACTGTATTCCCAAAGAAATAACTGAATGTTACATCTTATAATAAAGGGATAAACATAATTGAGAGGAAAATAACTTGATATTCAATAAGTAACAGTTCATGAACATAAAATATAATTGTATAAAGAGTATATCAGGTGTATTCCAAGAATATACGAAGATAAAGATAGTAAGTCTGGTGTGCAACCTAGAGATCTGTCATTTTTGTTTGTTCTTGTTTTGATTGCGTAGGTAAAATGATGTGTATAACCCATTAAATACTACTAGCCTAGAACATGCTAAATTAAAATTCAAAAAGTGAGGCAGTAACCAAGACAATTTTAAAAATAATAACTGAAATTAGGACTAATAATACTATTCTCTTATTTTCTATGATTGCTAGACTATGCAAAGCATAGCATAGCAAAGACTTGGACAAATATAGTATAACATCACATAAACATATTATACAAATTAATTAGTATTTTTCCTTAAGTTAAAGTAATATTATGGATAAGGAGAGGACACGCAGATATTGAGGGACTTCCCATAAATTATACAGCATTTGAGATTTTTATACTAGAATTTATATTAATAACAATTTATACAGTTATAACATGGAGGTGGCTGAGATTGTATTATTAGACAACTCTGATTTGATTAGAGTCATCTGTGAGGAAATTTGTTCTCCAGAATATTGTGGAAAGTAATAGAGCAATCAACCAGGAAGTAATGGAGCATAACAGCTGGGTATGGTCAAAGAGAGGAAAGAATTGAAGATAATCCTGCTAAAACCACTGTGGTCCCAATGTAATTGCAGTTACACACGAAGCAATATCCCTTGAGGAAAAACATCAGAGGCCTCACAGTGCATTGGGAAAATGAACTTCACTAGAAGAACCCAGCCAGGAAATAACAAGTGAACAAGCTGATGATAATACCAAGACCCATGTTGGGAGTGGGTAGGAACAATATTCAGATTTGCTAAAATATATTTTCTAAGATATCCAGCTTTTATAAAAAAATTACAAGACATGCAAAAAAAGGAAAAGGAGAGTTTGGCCTATATGACAGATAAAAGCTTCAGGCAATAGAAACTGCCTATGAGAGAAACCACATATTGAATTTAGAAGATAAAGACATCAATGTAGTCATTGTTAATACATCCAAAGAGCCAAAAAACAACAGTTAAAGAAAGGTATAATGAAAATGTATTATCAAATTGAGAAGATCAATAAAGATAAATTTCAAAAAAGACTAAGTAGAAATTCTGAACTTGAAAAATAGAATAATTAATGAAAATTTACTAGGGGATTTCATGAATAGATTTAAACTGGCAGAAGAAAGAATTCATGAACTGGAAGATAGATTGATATCGATTATACAGTCTAAAGAACACAGAAAAAAGAATGAAGATAAATGAACAAATGCTCAGAGAAATGTGGACACCATTAAGTGTACCAACATGCCTAATAAGAATAGCAGGAGAGAAGAAAAAGAAAGGAAGAAACACAAATAGACACATCACAGTAAAAATGCTGAAAGCCAAAGATAAGAAGTAGAACTTAAAAGAAGCATGAGTAAAATGACAAATCTCAAAGGAAGACACCTAAGATTAACAGCTAGCTTTCATCAAAAACAAAGAACACAATGCAGAGGAATAACACATTTAAAATGTTCAAAGGGGTTAAAAAAAAAGACTCAACAAAGAACTCTGTATTCAGAAAAGCTTCTTTAAAAGAAAAAGAAAAGATGAATTAAAGGCATTCCCAGAAAAACAAAAACTGAAAGAATAAATGGGTTTTGTTGCTGCATGCTGACTTTACAGGAAATACTAAATATGGTTCTTCAGGCTGAAATTAAGTGACTCTATAATACAATTTTAACTCATACAAGAAAACAAAAAGAAACAGTAAAATATAATTGCAGAAGACAAAATAAATGCATTTTTTTCTTTTTTTAACTGATTAAAGTGCAATTATTGTGTAGAATAATATGTATATGATATATTGAGAGTATAACATGTGGAAATGTAACATATAGAAATGTAATATATTGCACAATAACAACACAAAAATTGGGTTGGAGCAAAGCTGTATTGGGGTAAAGTAACTGATACTCATGTTTACTTGAACCCTGGAAACAAATGAAAAGAGCCCAGAATGATAAGATTACCATAACAAGATTTGTCAATATATACTTTCTTAAATTCTAACCTTTATAAAATTACAGAAAGTACTGTGACAATGTATTGTTGCATTTGCAACATTTAAATTTGTGATAACATGCATAGAATGAGTACCACTGCTGTACTCTAACCTGATGACAGAGCAAGACCCTGTCTCAAAAAAAAGACCTAATTTAAAAATTCATATTTTTATACAAAGAAAAATGTGCCCCTAAGTCTAACGTACTCGCCCCTCAGAACAGTTAGCTTGTATGACTTCCTGAACTTCTTCCCTTGTTTCCTCGGATAGTACCTACTTATCAAGCGAAAACTGTCCTGAAACCTAACTTGCTAAATAGACTGTATGTTCTAAATTGTGAATTTTTAAAAGTCCTAATATACCCGAAGTATTTCAACTCTGGAGACCCTCAAATACCATATCCTCAGGTCCTTCTTAGTGTTTCACAGCTGAGACAATTCTAAGAACAAATTGTAAATTGCTGGTGATAAGTGACATAGATAATTAGCATGTTTCACAGAGCCAGTAGCCTCAACTGCTCACCACTAATATCTCTATTTTTTCAACATCTTAAGGCAAGAATTTTTCTCTGCTGGATTCCATGTAAAGTCAGTCTCCTTCAGCTGAGCTATAGAAATACTAGTTTTATGGTTTTCTGCTTCTCACCCTGAGCAGAAACTCTGTGCTACTGCGTCATAACTGTGGGAAGGTAAGGCCAATTATTAGTCCTGGAGTGATGACAGGAACTGTGGGCAGGGCCATAGCCTCCATAATCTCAGCTTTGACTTCTGAGTCTGGAACATTTATCACAGAAGAGGGAACTGGAAAGTTGGTGATTGGAGCCCCTGTATTTTCAGCCCAACACACCTGGGTTAGAGAGTCAGGCTTATCAGTGAAAGCTGGGTGAGGGAAGGAAGCCAGTCTTTTAGCTGTGCCCTCCTGGAATATAGCTTCCTCAATACCGATTCTTGCAGGTCAGTGAAAGATACCGTTGGCCTGCAGTTCCTAATATGGAATTATAGTCGTATGGCTGAGACTGGGGGAAAGAGATACCCTGTTTTCATGGCAACATTCATTTGTAGTAGAACTTCGGTAACACAAGAAGCTGGGCAGAGGGAAATGAGAGCTTGTCTGGCTCAAATTTCATAGACTGCCGCTGTTCTTACCGAGATTTAGTAGATTTCCTTGGGGGGAAAAATGCTTTTTGACTTTCTGTCTTCACCAGTCACTTTGAAATGATGTTGCTTTATCGTTTTCGTCCACTAAATGGTCATGTTGGACAGGTGAGCTCCTCACCCAGTCGTTCTTGACATTCTACTAGGCTTTCTTTCCTTAATATTGATAGTTGGTGTTTCTATCTCTCCAGTTTTGTTTTTTTAGGGAGTTGTCAATTTTACTATTTTCACAGTACAAATTATATTTCCTTTTTGCCATTTTGCTATTATTTTGTATTTTCACTTGTTTCCAATTTTAAAGTTATGACTTTTATTTACAAAGTTAAAACTTCCTGGTGCTTTTAAAACGTCATTAGTTTGAATATATTGGGGCGTTTTAATTTTGTTTGCTATTGATTTCTAATTTAATAGCATTTGAGCAAAAATGTGTGTATGCTGTCCACTGGATTTTATTTTTGATATGTTTTATAAATTAGGATATAGACTATCTTGGTAAAAGTTCCATGTTCACTTAAAAATAAGGTATATCATGAATTTGTTTTTTAGAGTGTTTGAGAAATGTAATCTAGGTCATGTATTGGTTGATAGCATTTTCAAATTTTTCTATAATCTTGCAGTTGGCTTCATCAGTTCTTACAAAGGAATGCTAAAATTTCTAACTATAATTTTAACTGTTACTTTTTCTCCCTTTGGTTGTGTAAATTGTGTTTCATATAAAATTTACCTTTGCCTTTTGTTTCATAAATACATTTAAAATTGTTTAGTCATCTTAATGAACTTGCCATGACTTTCATTATAAAATGCCCTCTATTTTGTTAATGAAATATCCTATTTATTTAGGTCCTTTTTTTAAAAAACATAGTACATCAATTTTCATGATGTATCTTTCAATTACTTTGCATCTTTATATTTAAATTGGGTTTTAATAAACAGTTTTATAGATATGTGGGTCTTGCTTTTAAGAAAATATTTTTAGCTAGTCTGATAACCTCTACCTTTTACTTAGGGTAGATACGCTATTTATATCTAACATAATTATTAATGTGATTTAGTTTAAGTGTGCCATTTTATGTCTTTTCTGTTTTTCCATAAGTTTTAATCCTTTATTTGTTTTTCTTGCCCATTTTGGAGAAAGGCAGTATCTGTATGGGATGTGTGTGTGTGTGTGTGTGAATGTATGTGTGTGTTTGGCACCTAGATAAGGATTCTAAATCATTCAGTTAAGGTAGAGATTAAGTTTGAAGTTGCTTAGTTGCAGATTTAAAAAACTCAGTTCACCTTTGATTTGTCTTTTTTTCTTTTGCGATGGCCCTCTTGATCTTTTGATGAGGTCATTGGCAATTTAATTCTGTGCCCTTAATATCTTGAACATAATTTTACTCTTTGGAAATTTTTGTCATAGCTCTTTATCTTTTTATTTAATCTCAGGTTTCATTCTTACAATTTCAGAACTTGAAAATATCTTGCAATGGAGGCCAGCTGTATCTTTCAGAGAGGTCCCTTCTTTCTGCTCATGAAGACATTTCCTTTAAATATTACATATAGGAAAATAAACTATTGACATATGAAATATTATTTAGAATTACTCCTAGCAAAATTACATTATTTTATTAAAATGTTTCTCCTGAACACCACTATATTATTATAGATTTCCCTTTTATTCTTATTAATTGTCCATTTGGAACTGTATAGGTTTACTGACTGTCTTGAGACCATTGCACAATCTTCAAAACATTAACAAAATTTCAGCAAGATTCAGAATATACCTGCTTTTAAACTAGCCAGATTTATCTCATAAAATTGTTATTATGCTTCCAATTTTAGCTTTTTTGCTAGTCGATTTCCCTGTTTTTTCAGCAATACAATTTAAAATATCTTTAGACTTCTAAAAAATTGATTTACAGAGGAGTTGTTGAAGGTGTCTGATTTGCCTGGTAGAGTTTCCTGGTAGAAACAGGCACTTTATATTGCTTTTTAAAATCAGCTTTCTAATACCGTCTTTTTCTAGTTTGAATGCTCATAATTGATGAAATTTCCAAACAGTGAACTGATAATGACCAGCAGCATCGGACTTATTACCATCTCTACTCCTAAATCAGATTTTGTCTGCTAGATTGTTTTTCTCTAAGTGATTGTTTCATGTGACTGACAAAACAAACATTGGCAGGAGAAATAGGAATCTTCCCACCTATTGGACAGAATCTTAGTTACATGCTGAGAGAGCTACAGACTAGATAAACTTAAGTAAGGTAAAAAAGAAAAAAAAAATAGCTAAATTATAATTACCAAAAACCTTATCAAGGGAAACAGAACAAAATATCGGTAAAAAATTCACAGAAATTCAACCGTTGGGTTTTCACATTATAATATAATAAAAAGAGAGCTAATTTTAAAAAATCTCTTCAAGTTTGAAAACAATATTTTATTGGCCATTTTCCTTTATAAATGTTTAAGAATTTTGAGATGATATATAGTGTAGAAGATTTGCATAATTTAATTACTTTAGTACTATGTATATAACATTTTATTTTTCATTGGGATTTTTTTCAGTTCTTCATTTAATGTGTGGAGTAAATAAATCTGTTATACATACAGCACATTTTTCAACATTTCTTTTAGCAAAAATAACATTTTTTCACTTAAATTTTTCTACATAAATCTAAAATATAAAAACATAAATTGTATTTTTGATGTTCATGTATTTTATAGCATTTACTTCTTGACAATGTCATCAGGAGGAGCAGTGAGGCTATTCTGATAGATGTAACAACATTTAAAATCCTGCTAGACACTTAAAATGTGTAATTGTTAATTGATGTTTAAACATCCCTCTATACTTAAAATATAATTATGCTTTTCAGCTATTCAATAGAAAATGTTGGGCAAATCAATTAAATACATCTCCACGTTTAGCACACTGTAAAATTTGAAAAAAATAAATATATAATAAAGGAAAAAGCTAACCTTAAATTATAGTCTTCATCCATTCTGACAGTACTCTAATGTAGGTAGTATAGTCAATTTAGCTTTTACTTATTAAGGCCAGAGAAATACGTTGAAAATATGTAAACCATTTAGTAGTCATCACAGTGAAGTATCCATTGCAAATTGTTCCATTGGCATTTGGGAAAAAGTACCATAATACATATCTGTTTGTTTTCCGCTTATGGTTTTTAATTCCTATTTTTTGTAATTTTTTATTATGTGCACAATAGTGTAGATAAATATATGAATAAGATTTATTTCTATTTAAAATTTTATCATTCTCAAAATATTCCTGTGAATATATAAAAACTTCAGCAAAGATGGTTCACTTTTTTCTTGGCAGTTATATTAGGTTAGTGCAAAAGTAATTGTGTATTTTGTCATTACTTTTAATGACAAAGTCTTTAGTATTATAAAAACGCTAATAGTCACGGGGGAATTTGGGCCAAGATGGCACATAGCATCCTTATCCAAGTTTCAAAATCTTTACTTTGTAAATATTCGTATTTAATAGTTTTTTTGTTTATTTATTTTTTTGAGATGGAGCCTTGCTCTGTTATCCTAGGCTGGAGTACAGTGGCATGATCTCGGATCACTGCAACCTCCCACTCCCTGGTTCAAGCGATTCTCCTGCCTCAGCCTCCTGAGTAGCTGGGATTATAGGCATGCGCCACCACGCCCGGCTAATTTTTGTATTTATAATACAGACAAGGTTTCACCTTGTTGGTCAGGCTGGTCTCCAACTCCTGACCTCGTGATCCACCCTCCTTGGCCTCCCAAAGTGCTAGGATTAATAGGTATTATTGAATCAATTTTACTCACATACTCTGAAGCCATAGAGAAGAAAAATTGATTTTTTGTCGTAAAAATTAAAAGCAATGCAACAAAGTGTATTAAAATATATTTTTTCTGTATTTGCATTTCATATTATTACATTATTTTAAGTGGGGTTGCATTTTTATGATTCTCACAAATAGGAAGAAAAACTATATCCAATTTATAGATTAGAAAATTATCTGAAAGAGATGAGTTTTTCAGGCTTATCCTAATAGTAAATACAGGTTTTTCGATTCGAAACCATTTAGGATTTCTTACATCATCTTATACTGTGCTACATTACATTTAATTTTTAAAAAATCTAAGCACCTTTATTTTTCACTGACATAGAAGCATTGTGAATAAATCACCAGCTTAATGACAGTTTGTGACAGAAACAATCACTTTATCCACACGGTTTTTTAAAGTGGCATAAGAAAAAACAATTCAATCACAGCAGCACTTAATGTTATCTAATGTTAACTGCTTCTTTCACATTTCAGTTTTGAAAATTATGGTATTTATAAGACTTTTTGTCTCTGGCTCTTTTATTTCAGGAGATCTGAGGAGATGCAAACTATTTACTTTCATCTATTTACAGTAGACAATTTATTTTAAGGATCCTTTCTGGGAAGATGATTGTAATTCTAATTAAATAGCTTGTCAGGAAACCATTTGCCTTAACAGATCTGTTGTCATCATAATATCAGCCAGATGTAAACTGGCATGCTGACATATTATCAGCCAGATGTAAACTGGCGTGCTGACATATTTGCCCTGCATTTTTACCACTGCCACATTTCTTTCATTCTTTGCTTAGTCTCCATCAATTTTGTAATCAAAGAGCACAACTGTATAACAGAAATGCTTTTATCTGGAAGAAATAATTACACTGTATTTGAATGATCAAAAAACTCAGAAAAATAAGTAGTAATATTTAAAGACAATTACAATTTAAACCAAGATCTGATTAGAATGCCAGGTTTTTTAATAGGTGATAATCAACAGTTGTGGTGTTCATATTGTTAATTAAAAGGGTCTGATTGATTCCAGATACCTCATTATTATTCACTTATATAGCTAACAGAATGGTTGATTCTTATCTTCTAAAGAGGTTGTTTTATTCTCTTAAGATTTCCTCTTTTTCATACTAAAATTTGAAAAACAAATGAATATATTAAAGTTCCAATATAAGACATTCTTGTTTTCCAAGTTGATTCTAAGCCACTTGTAGATAATACTAAAACAAAAAGAGAAAACACTCAGATATGCCACACAGATATCAAATTATAATATTGAGAAACCTAACACTATATTTTCTATAGCTATACCCTCAATATGCATATTCAAAGTCAAAGGGTCTTAGAATTCTGGGTTACTTCACAAAATAAGCCTGCCCCTCACAAGAAGGAGCAAAGCACAGCGACTATTTACTGTAAGCAACATAATTTCCAAAGACAAAGAGGGAAGAGCTGAACTGAGAATACCCCAAATTTATGTCTCCCAAATATACCTACCTAACAGAAAGTTCACTCTTTTATTAGTAAGCTTTCTCTAAACAGAAAGGAGTATCAAGGATGGAATAAGAATACTACATTCAACATATATCTAAACACAAGTTTTGTAATGCCAAATTCTGGAGGAAACATTGTCTTTCTCTTTTTCATTCTTTATCAGTCTCCAGTTATAATTGCTATTGAGATTTTGTGTATATTACTCTGCTTATAAAAGTTGTTTGGAAATTCTCAACTCAGTCACTTATGTATGAATTTGTTTTCATCAGTGATCTTTTAAAGTAAGACATTTAAAAGCATGTGCATAATTATTTTAAAGCTATTAACTTTAGGGAAGGATGAGCAAGCTCAGAAACCCCTGATAGAGTACTCTAAACTTGCCAGATAAGTCAGCATACTGTTTGCAGAAAGGAAGTTAAAAGTAAATAAAGGAATATATACTTAAACTTGCTTGGGAAGACTAACATGCACAAACATTTATTCAATTTGTTGTTCTGTCATTTAATCTTCATTTAACAAATGCCTACTAAGAATTATACCCAATACCATATGTCATGAATCGTGGAGGATATAAAGAAACAGATTAACTGTCTGAAAGTTTATTAAAATGTTTCTGTCAGCCACAGATAACAAAATATATGTTGATCCAAAGACACGTTAAATTATGTTCCTAGTTGACTTTATAATAGACAAAAACTACAAATAGAACATATGTCCAACCACAAGTGTTTGAGTAAACACACAATAGGTTTTCCATACAATGGAATTGTACTCAGAAATAAGAAATAAAAAGGTTGAACTAATTAGGCACAAAATATCTGGAATGTATCTCAAAATAAGTATATTGAATGACAAGAGTCAGATGTAAAATAACACATACCGTGTGGTTATTCATGTAAACTTTTGTAAAACACAAACTAAGTTATAATGGCAGAGTGCAGATAAGTGGGTTTGTTTGGGTGACAGGGTTGGGAAGGATAAGATTACAAAGAGATGTGAGAAAACTATTGAGGATAATGGATATGTTCAATGCCTTTATTATGTGAATGGTTTCACAAGTGTTTGCGTATATCAAACTTATCAAATTGTATACCTATATATGCAAAATATTTATGGTAAAATTTCACTTCTTTTCAAATGAAAAGAGGCTAAAATGTGTATTTTCACCACCTTGAGTCTACATTATGTTAGAGAACCTGGGCAGTACAATAAAGAGGGAGAAAAAAAAGAGAAGAGGAAGGAAGGAGAGAGAAAGAGAAAGAGAAGGAAAGAAAGAGAGGAGAAAGAAAGGAAAGAAAAAAAGAGAAAGACAGAAAAAGGAAAGAAAGAGAGAGAGAGAAACTCTGGAGTTTAATTAGATCCCATTTGTCTGTTTTGGCTTTTGTTGCCATTGCTTTTGGTGTTTTACTCATGAAGTCCTTGCCTATGCCTATGTCCTGAGTGATTTTGCCTAGGTTTTCTTCTAGGGTTTTTGTGGTGTTAGGTCTTATGTTTAAGTCTTTAATCCATCTGGAGTTAATTTTAGTGTAAAGTGTCAGGAAGGGGTCCAGTTTCTGCTTTATGCACACTGCTAGCCAGTTTTCCCAACACCGTTTATTGAACAGGAAATCCTTTCCTCATTGCTTGTTTTTGTGAGTTTGTCAAAGATCAGATGGTTGTAGATGTGTGACATTGCCTCTGAGGCCTCTGTTCTATCAGTCTATAGCTCTGTTTTGGTACCAGTCCCATGCTGCTTTGATTTCTGTAGCCTTCTATTATAGTTTAAAGTCAGGTAGCATGATGCCTCCAGCTTTGTTCTTTTTGCTTAGAACTGACTTGGCTATGTGGGCTCTCTTTTGGTTCCATATGAAGTTTAAGGTGTTTTTTTCTAGTTCTGTGAAGAGGGTCATAGGTAGCTTGATGGGGATAGTGTTGAATCTATAAATTACTTTGGGCAGTGTGTCCATTTTCACAATATTGTTTCTTCCTAACCATGAGCATGGAATGTTTTTCCATCCGTTTGTGTTGTCTCTTATTTCCTTGAGCGGTGGTTTGTACTTTTTCTTGAAGAGGTCCTTTACATCCTTTATTAGTTGTATTTCTAGGTATTTTATTCTCTTTGTAGCAATTGTGAATGGCGGTTCGTTCTCAATTTGACTCTTTAATTCTGTTATTGGTGTAAAGAAATGCTTGTGATTTCTGCACATTGATTTTGTATCCTGAGATTTTGCTGAAGTTGCTTATCAGTTTCAGGAGATTTGGGGCTGAGAGGATGGGGTCTTCTAAGTATACAAGCGTGTTGTCTGCAATAGAAGTCAAAACAGTTTGACTTCTTCCTTTCCTGATTGAATACCCTTTATTTCTTTTTCTTGCCTGATTGCTCTGGCTAGAATTTCCAATACTATATTGAAAAGGAGTGGTGTGAGAGGGCATCCTGGTGTAGTGACAGATTTCAAAGGGAATGCTTCCAGTTTTTGCCCATTCGGTATGATATTGGCTGTGGGTCTGTCGCAAATAGCTTCTATTATTTTGAGATGTGTTCCATCGATACGTAGTTTATTGAGAGTTTTTTAGCATAAAGGGCTGTTGAATTTTGTCAAAGGCCTTGTCTGCATCTATTGAGATAATCATGTGGTTTTTGTATTTGGTTCTGTTTATGTGGTGGATTTTGTTTATAGACTTGCATATGTTGAACCAGCCTTGCATCCCTGTGATGAAGCCAACTTTATTGTGATGGATAAGCTTTTTAATGTGCTGTTGCAATCAGTTTGCCAGTATTTTATTCAAGATTTTTGCATCTGTGTTCATGATGGATGGTGGCCTGAAGTTTTCTTTTATTGTTGAGTCTCTGCCAGGTTTTGGTATCAGGATGGTGTTGGTCTCATAAAATGATTTGGGAAGAAGTCCCTTTTTTTCCATTGTTTGGAATAGTTCAGGAGTGGTACCAGCTTCTCTTTGCATGTCTGGTAGAATTCAGCTGTGAACCCATCTGGACCTGAACTTTATTTGGTAGGTAGGCTATTTGTTGCTGCCTCCACTTCAGCCCATGTTATTGGTCTGATCAGAATTTCGACTTCTTCCTGGTTTACATCTTCTTTTAAATTGTGCATTTTTAGAATTTCCTTTTATCTCCATTGTTGAATTATTAGCTATAAGCATTTGTTAGGTTATTTCAGTTTTTGTGTTAAGGATTAGTTTATATGCCACTGAACTTCAAGTGACAAATTTGCAACTTCACTAGCATAAGAACCTTTTAATAGTACAATGGAGACGGAAGCTCACACCTGTACTACCAACACTTTGGGAGGCCCAGGGGGCAGATCACAAGGTCAAATGCTCAAGACCATCCTGGCCAACATGATGAAACCCTGTCTCTACCGAAAATACAAAAATTAGCTGGGTGTGGTGATGTGTGCCTGTAGTCCCAGCTACTCAGGAGGCTGAGGCAGGAGAATCACTTGAACCCAGGAGGCAAAAGTTGCAATAAGCTGAGATTGTGCCACTGCACTCCAGCCTGGTGACAGAGCGAGACCCCGTCTCAAAAAAGAAAAAAAAATTACATATGTGTTACTCCTTTTCAAATATTTGTGCCACATACTTCTATATAAGTCAATACAAATTATTGCTAGTTATTTTACTTCAAGTAAATTATCCATTTGTAAATTAGTAGACACTGTTTTTAGAGCAGCTTTACTAAACATACAATGTAGAGCAATTTACAGAAAAAAAATGAGTAGAAAAATGTAGGGATATTTCAAACACCCCCTCAACACCCACTGCCCAGTTTCTCTTGTTATTAACATCATCTATTAATATGGTACATTCCTTACAATTGTAAACTAGTGTTGTTACATTATGATTAACTGAAGTCCTGCTTTACATTAGAATTAACTGTTTTTGCTATGTAATTTTATGGATTTTGACTAATGCAGAATGATATGTGTCTAGGATTAGAGGATCATACAGAGTATTTTTACTGCCCAAAGATCCCTGCGTTCCACTTATCCATCCTTCTCACCTTCTCCAATGAATCTCTGGCTATCATTTTTGTTTTTGTTTTTTTTTTTACTGTCTCCATAATTTTGGATGTTTCTCCAGAATATTGTATAGCTGGAATCATACAGTACAGCCTTTTTAGATTATCTTCTTTCACTTAGCAATATGCGTTGCATTTAAGGTTCCTCCTAGTCTTTTCATGAGCAAATTATGTAAATCTTTTAAGAAGATTTATGTAAGTTACCCTTCCTTGCCAGGCTTTCCTCATTCTTTCGTGTAGGTCCAGAGTTCCATCTGGCATTCTTTTCTTTCTGTTTAAATAACTTCCTTTAATTTTTTTTTTGTACAGATATTTTGGTAATGAAGTTTTCAGCCTTTGCATTTCTGAAACTTTATTTATATTTTGTTTTGTGAAATATTATCATTGTATAAATAATTCTTGGTTGATTTTTACTCCTTTCACTTTTTCAAGAATATAATTCGACTCTTTTATAGCATAAATTGTTTCTCACAAAAACATCTGATGTTACCTTTATCTTTCTTTTCTCTCTGTACAAAAAGTATGTATTGTATGGTTCCATTGATATAAATGTCTAGAAATTTCAATCTAAGTTACATTGACAAAAAACAGATTGGTGGTTGTCTGGTAACAAGGAAAGTGATAGGAAAAACGTGGAAAGGAGACACAAGGGGACTTTTAATGGTGACTCATTTGTTCATTATCTCAATTATAATAGTGGTTTTATGGTTGGATATATATGTCAAATATCACTTTTTAAAGCTATAAAATATCAAAATAAGGGTTTTTTTTCTTCTGATCAGCAGGGAGCCAAAAAACATAATGATAATGACTGGCATCTATAAATCTGGATGTAATTCGAAGCAGTAAAAAGTATAGATTAAAAGAAGGAATAGGGTGATACATGGTATCAGTTAAAATGTCATTTTAACAAGCATATTTAAGAGTAAAGATCTTTCAAAAATTATCATCTCACCATATAAGGAGGAGTGAGCATGCTAGAGTCCTAGAGAATTCACTGTACTTGTTACAGAAGACTTGAATGGCAAGGGAAGAATGCCTCAAGAGAGCACACACGGGGCATGCGGCCCCTCCCAAGTGCTTGCAGGCCACTGTGCATGGAGATAGTCTACCGAAACGGAAGAATGAGGGAGGAAGAGACCCAGTCCCCTGGATGTCAGCCAGTGTACAAACCCCAAGTCAAAGGTCCGGCTGCACACTGAATCTCTCAAGTCACCCACCTGGCCCTCTTACACGGGTACTTTACTTCCTTTTGTTCTTACTCTAAAATTTTTAGCAAACTTTCACTCCTGCTCTTGCCTTGGACTCTCCTCCTGCCTTATGCTCTGCAGTCAAATTTTTTCTTCCGAGGGGTCAAGAATTGAGGTTGCTGAAGAGCCATACAGATTTGGCACTACTAACATACCATGAACACAAAAAAGGAGAGTAGGGGCCCAATGTCAATTTTGAGGAGACACAGTTTATAAAATAATGTTAAATAGTAAGTTAATACATAACTGTGTCATAGGATAATTTCATAAATAAGAATATAATATTTAAAAAATAGTAAAAATAATATTTTAAAAATAGTAAAAATAATATGAATTTGTTTTTTGAGACAAAGTCTTGCCTTGTTGCCCAGGCTGGAGTGCAGTGGCGAAATCCCGGCTTATCCTTGGTTTAAGTGATTCTCCTGCCTCAGCCTCCCGAGTAGCTGAGATTACAGACGTCTGCACCATGTCTGGCTAATTTTTTTTGTGTGTGTGTCTTTAGTAGAAACTGGGTTGAACCATGTTAGCCAGACTGGTCTTGAACTCCTGACCTCAGGTGATTCACCACCTCAGCCTCCCAAAGTGCTAGGATTGCAAGCATGAGCCACCATGCCCAGCCGTCATGCCAGTTAGAATGGCAATCATTAGAAAATCTGGAGACAATAGGTGCAGGAGAGGATGTGGAGAAATGGGAGCACTTTTACACTGTTGATGGGAGTGTAAATTATTTCAACTATTGTGGAAGACTGTGGCAGTTCCTCAAGGACCTAGAAATATAAATTCCATTTGACCCAGCAGTCACATTACTGGGTATATACCCAAAGAATTATACATTGTTCTATTATAAAGACATATACACACGTATATTCATTGCAACACTGTTTACAATAGCAAAGACCTGGAACCAACCCAAATGCGAAGGATGAGAGACTGGACAAGGAAAATGTCGCACAGATACACCATGGAATACTATGCAGCCATAAAAAGCGATGAGTTCTTGTCCTTTGTAGGGACATGGAAGAATCTGGAAACCATCATTCTCAGCAAACTGATACAAGAACAGAAAATCAAACACCACATGTTCTCACTCATAGGAGGGTGTTGAACAATGAGAACACATGGACACAGGGAGGGGAGCATCACACACTGGGGTCTGTTAGCGGGGGGTGGGGAGGTTGGGGAGGGATAACTTGGGGGAGAAATGCCAGATATAGGTGACAGGGGGATGGAGGCAGCAAACCATATTGCCATGTATGTACCTATGCAACAATCGAGGATGATCTCTACATGTACCCCAGAACCTAAAGTACAATAAAAAAATAATAACAACAACAACAACAAAATTTAAGGAAAGGTATACTTGTTGTATGATTATTTTCCTTCCTTAGAGGGGTTTTGGAAGCAGACTTCCCTTTGAGGGTTTCCATGTAATAGAAAAATAGTATTCAGGTACTGAGGAAAACTAATTCAGTCTTCTCATTGAAATCTGGATTTAGTTGGTGCTGAGGCTGAACTCATGACAAGAGCTGCTGATAATAAGATAGAAGCAGAATAAGAGAGAGGCTGAGATGGAGTTTGAAATGGGACTGTATGAATAGATCTTACAGATGATATACTGGAAATAACAATATATATCCTGAGAGATATCCAGCGAGGAGAATGTCAGTGCCTGTTTACTGCAAAGTTGGAGATGGGTAACATTTAACAGAAATCTAGAAACAATAAAAAAGTGACTTTAACTAATATTTGAGTGACACCACCAATAATTTTCTGCTTTATTTGGCCTTGTCAGCCTCTAAAGCTTTCAGAATTTGAGGCAGTGTGTATACTGTTCTTCAACTGCCAGAGATCAAATTTTGGCCTCATAGTGGGCAGTAGGAACCATCACTGCTACCCTATTGGACAAGGATTCCCGGTATATTAGGTAGTAGAGGAGAAGCATAACAGAATCCCCTGCTAAAATAGACAAGTGAGGATTAAGAGTTGATATACTTTGGAGTATTTATGTGCAATGAAATTTCACAAAAAAAGTAAACTAAATACATAAATGTTTAATTAGACCTGCAGTTAGGTGACCTGCCAAGAAATGAGCAAACGAACACAAATAGTTAAGAAAACAGCTTATCTCTTTGCAAACACCTCAAATGTTGATAGACTGGATAAAGAAAATGTGGCACATATACACCATGAAATACTATGCAGCCATAAAAAGGGATGAGTTCATGTCCTTAGCAGGGACATGGATGAAACTGTAAACCATCATTCTCAGCAAACTAACACAGGAACAGAAAACCAAACACTGCATGTTCTCATAAATGGGAGTTGAACAGTGAGAACTCATGGACACAGGGAAGGGAACATCACACACCATGGCCTGTTGAGGAGTGGGGGGATAGTAGGCGGATAGCATTAGGAGAAATACCTAATGTAGATGACGGGTTGATGGGTGCAGCAAAGCACCATGGCGTGTGTATACCTATGTAACAAACCTGCATGTTCTGCACGTATATCCCAGAACATAAAGTATAATTTTAAAAAAGTATGTTGTAAACTTTCATAATTGTTATAACTGGAGCATACAGTGCTCAATACTCAATTAATGCAACTAGTTAGCACTGTCTACTTTTTTTTTTTTTTTTTGAGATGGAGTTTTGCTGATCATCCAGGCTAGAGTATAGCGGCATGATCTCAGCTCACTGAAATCTCCACCCTCTGGGGGCCAAGTGATTCTCATTCCTTCTCATTCCTCAGCCTCCCTAGTAACAGGGATTACAAGAGTGCACCACACCCAGCTAGTTTTTGTATTTTTAGTAGAGACCAGGTTTTGCCATGCTGGCTAAGATGATCTTGAACTTCTGGCCTCTAGTGATCCACCTGCCTCAGCCTCCCAAAGTGCTGGGATTATAGACATGAGCCACCTTGCCCAGACAGCATTTTCTATTACTGAGGTCTATTTTAGGAATTTTCTTCTCCTATTAATCAGTTAGTCTTCATGTCTACTACAGACACATATTTCACTTGTTACATCTGGGTGTTTTGAAAATTCTTACTACTGGTGACGATTGGGATCACGTGAGAAAGGTCTACATTTCAAACCACAATTATGTCTGAAAATATTTCTCATCATAATGATTAAGATGATAATAACACCATCCTTATACATGATGGACGATTCATATATCAATTTGTTTTGTTGTGTGTGTGTGCGCTCATGCACTCATGCACTTGCTTGTGTGTTTGGGTGGAGTATAAATGTGCATTAGTTTATATTTCATAGCTATCTTGTCATACATATGTCAAATTTCTTAATTTTTTCTTTATGTAAGTGTTTTTCTTTATACCAATGAATTCAATTCATAATGAATAACTTCAAATAACTTCAAATGAGCCATCAAAAGGAAAAAATATATATCAAAATACCATTCTAAATTGTCAACCACTATGTATCATGATGATCTGATTTATAAACATTTTAATTGTTCAAATTATAATGAGAAATATGAAATATCTGATGCTTAAATGGAACATTTAGTCTGATAATATAAAAATTGAGTGTTTCCCTTCGCTCTTTGGGCTCTATATTTAGTTGATGCTGAGCCTGAGCTCATGAGGAAGAGCTGCTGATGGTCACAGAAGGAAGAAGAATAAAAGGGATATGCCTCAGCCATTGAAAGACAATCATATATTTAACTCCTGCTTTGTAAACTATCAGATGTTCACATGACTGAATATATGCCATATAATTATCTATAGGTACCCAAAGACACATGCACTATATAAATATTTTTGTGTCTGTCATACTGCTTTCCTAAGTTGCTGACATCAGAAATGACTATTTTCCTAATTGATACTTATACCTATTGTTAACTTTAAGCATAATTACTGATTTATAAGAAATTCATAGAAATGGCTGTTCTTTATTTGTGCATACAAGAACACTATATTTCAACTTATGAGTGATACCACTCTAAAAATACAAATAAGATTAATTGATAGCCACCTTTGATATAACTCCCAATATTATCAATCAAAGTAGACTCACAATCATAGTGCCTTACATTGTAGAGAAGAAACAACATTTTGTCAATACACGAATTTTGGAGGGACACAAATAATCAGTCTATAACAGCCTCTGGCATTCAATTCTAAAAATCCTTTCCTTTACTTACGCTTGCCGCTTAAACCTTATTGTTGTAAGGAAATTTTTTCTGAATAGATGCCTCTGTTTAATACTTTTTTGAAATATTTACTTATTTTAAAGCTTCCATAATTTTAGTCTTCATTTTGATTTATTGGTGTTTATGAAGCGGCTGTCCAGGATTCACAGTTGTCCCCAGTTTTGGCTATTGGAGCTCAACAACATTGTTTTCTGAAATTCCAACACACCTGTACAATAAATTGGGCAGTCCAAAAAAAGCTCTTTGCTTAAATTATCTACTTTAATTTGCATGTTGTTCCAATGGAAACTCTTCTTATTTCATTGCAGTATGATGACTCTCTTAAGTGGTAAGCAACAAATGATTTGCTTCTTTTTCGTGTGGCTGTGATACTTAAGGATGCTTCCTCTGTAATGCTGCTGCATCTTTCGTTATTATCACACATTTGCTAGACTTTTTAGGTTCCTGAAAATCAGTAAATATTTTTACTTCAATATTTTGACATTCCTCACACCGAGAAAAATAGTGTCTCTCTTAACACAGATATTTATTAAGCAAATGGAAATGGTAATGCTTTAATGATGTTCTATAGCACGTAGTGGGCATACATTAGATATTTTACTGAGTATAATAAATGGAAGTATGAATACATAAATTATAATACCAGTCCTTTCAGAGGGTCTATGAAAGAAAAGGCCTGGTCATTGTAAGAAAAAGAAATAAGTAGATTTCTATCGCCCAGCAAGAAAGATTGAAATGACCAATTCGTTGATAGTGCAGTGGAGGATTTATGCAAGGAGTTATCAGAAGGTAGAATATATGTATATGTTACAAATCATGCATAAATAATAAAACTTGTGAGTCTTATAAAATATATACTTGTCCTTTAAATACATAATGATCAGCTGGTATTACTGTCATTTAGTGTAATGTTACATTTTTAGCTTTTAAAACTGGAGATATTGGAGATAGTTTTGGCATGTGAGTAAATCTCTATTAAGTGTTGTTAAGCAGAATGTGATTAAGCAACATACCAAATTTCATAAACTTGCCAGCTAATGAAGCTACACATAAACATAATTTAAAGATATAGGAAGAAGAATCCTTCAAACAAAATCAGCATTGAAGTGCAATTGACAAAACGCATAGCCTCTAATCTATTTTGGATTCTTACTTTCTTAAAAAAACTCACCAGTTTTAGTCTTTCACATCGGCATGAAACTTAAAGTTACATCCCCTAGTCTTTTTCTAAGCAAATAGAAGCCTTATGTCTTCTTCTTTTCTGTCTTTTTTTCTCTTTGATTGCAATGTAGAAATGATTGTAGGAGGAGCTCATCTTGAACTATGGAAAGAACTCTGAGGAGGAGAGCAGAGCAATTTAACAACTGTCACCTGTATCCCACTCTAGAGTTGCTATATCAGCTCTGTTTTGTTTGTATTTAAAATTGTGTATGAGAGAAAAATAATCATTTTGTACAAACAGCTGTTTTAAGAGAGAAGTGTTTATTAAAGCAATAAGGCATGTGTCTTAAGAAATGCAGCAAACACAAATAAAAATGAAATAACCACTATCATATAAAGCACATGAAACATTTAAAAATAGCAGTTCAGCTGTGTTGTATATAAAATTGAGTTGCATGTTTCTAAAACTCTTAGACATCATCAAAATTTTCTTTTAAATTCTTTTAGTTATTTTACTAAATAAAACCTGGGTTTTCCATTACTCTTTTAAAAAATTTTAAATATAAACTGCCTACAGGTTATATTTAGCCAAAGTGACAGTTTGGTTCAATTTGAGTTTTTCTTCATTTTAGGTTTTTTTTTGTGTGTGTGTTTTTGGATTATTAACTATGTGTGTTCAAATGAATTTGTGAACTTGAGGTAGTAGGAGCTGGCTATAATAATGAAATAAGATTTTTAATGTTCATATAATTGCTGTTAACTTTTAGATGTAAAACTAGACATTGAATGGTAAACTGTATCATGGGTCCTTGTGTTTTTCCAAATAAATTAGAGTTACTGAGAAAGGAAAGAAGAATTAACTCTGAAACAAGATTAACTATTAAGCTTGAAGTTTAGGTCAGATTTTCAACTTAAAACTCATTTTCACTATTCAACAATTACAGTCTATTTTAAACAATTACGTTGTTACATATGATTCAAAAGTAATTCAATTAGGAAATCTTTAATTTCTGGTAACAGTATAGCAATTATGCTATTTTTAATTTTCAGAGTGCTGTATATACACAAATATTTCTACAACTCTTTCCCCCTTGATTAAGATATTGTAAATTGCTACAGCCCAATACTACTACACAAAGAATTAAGGAAGCCTGGAAAATCACATTAATTACATATCAAAATACAGTGGAGAGATGTGGAACAGAGGACTTGCAGCTCCAGAAGAAGGAAGCTGAGCTGAAGTGACCTGACAGTCACTGGATCCTTTATTTCCTGGACACACTTGCCTCTTCTTGCTATGACTGAGGATTAAGCTTAGCCATAAAGAGAAGCTTTTCTGGGGAAAGAAAAACCAAAAAAGTCCCCTATACTATTGGCCTTACAGAATAGAAAATTAAGGTATCAAAATAATTTTTAACGCAAGACATTTTATGAGAGATGAGCTGCTTGAGGGAAACTTGGGAACTGTGCTTAAAATCAAATCTCTGCTGTCACATGGATATATATATATAGATATATATAGAACATAGAGAACAAAATTCTTCTGGTAGAAGGAATGAGTTTCAAAGACCGAATCCTCATGACCTAAAATCAGCTGACAGATCTGGGTGCTGAAGAATGTGTAAGTCTAAAGAACTAAGTTCTACATGTCTGAAGGACAGAACTGAGTACCCCACAGCCTTGCATGGATGAGGAGATAAAGTCCAACAAAGCTCAGTCAAAGGCAGGAAACACTATGTATGAAAAATAGAAAGAGCACAAAGGAGTTTGTGCCTCATGTGTTTTTTATTGTATCAAAAATTACATTTTGTTGAGGGAGGTAAGAAAATCATAAATTGCTTTATTATTTTCAATTATTTTTTTCCTATAAGAGAGGTGTACATGCCCAGAATTTGCTAAGTTATTTCCAGTGCCTCCCGAGTATGCAACACGAGTTTTCATCATTGTCACACTTGGACAGGTGACTTATTTTAACCAACAACTGTATGAGGACTTTACAGTTCAAACAGACTGTAAACATATTAATATAATTATCTCAGGCTCTTGTGTGTCTATCTGATACAATCAGATAAGTGTGTATTTTATAGAGGATACAGATTCATTCTCAGCCCTGGAATTTAAAAGATAGTGAAGCAGAACCCAGCAAGGTCATTTCAGCTGAATTTTGCTGGATAGATCACCAGGCAATCCACAGGACTATATATAAACAGCAAATACTTGCCATCTTTTAAAACAAATAATGACTATTGTAAAGCTAATGGACTACTTTGTACATAAAAATATAAATGACTTCCCATGTATGATTTTGCATGTAAGGAGACAATCATGGGCAATTCTGTTTTTGATATCCTCAAATGTGACTTTAAAAAAATCACATAGGCAGAATAAAATATGTTTTAAGTACAAAAAGAAAAACAAACAAATGAACAATTTTATCGTTGAACCTCTGTTTAAAACATAACTAGAAATTTAGTCTTGGAGTGGTGTATAGTTCTAAGGATTACATCTTAAAACCCAGTCTCATACCTTTCAAATAGCACTGTGGATATATTAAAGTAGCCTCATCCTCACTCTTTTCTATCGCTTCATTTCTTACAGTAACCTTCCATTCTCTTCCCCAGAAATGCATTTTTTTTTTAAGCCATGCAGGCTGGTCATTTGTAGATGTAAAAATAGACATTGAATGGTAAACTATATCGTTGGTCCTTTTGCTTCTCCAAATAAATTAGGGTTATTGGAAAAGAACAGAAGCATTGTCTCTGAAACAAGATTGGTCTCAAAATTCTGAGCTCAAGCAGTCTTCCCACCTTGGCCTCCCAACGTGCTGGAATTATAGGCATGAGCCACTGTTCCCAGCCATATTTTGACTTTTTAATAGCCATGCTGACTGATGTGAGATAGTATGTCATTCTGGTTTTGATTTGCATTTCTCTCATGATTTGTGATGTGAAGAATGTTTTCAGGTTTGTTGCCCACTTGTACGTCATCTTTTGAGAAATGTCTGTTCATGTCTTTTGTCCACATTTTAATGGAGTTACTTGTTTATGGTTGCTGATTTGTTAACATACTTTGTAGATTCTGAATATTAGACCTTTCTCAGTTGCACAGTTTGTGAATGTTTTCTCCAATTCTGTAAGTTGTGTGTTTACCCTTAGTTTTTTTTTTTTTCTTTTTTTTTTGCTTTACAGAAATCTTTAGTGTATTTAGGTCCCACATGCCAATTTTTGTTTTTGATGCAGTTGCTTTTGAGGATTTAATCATAAATTCTTTCCCAGGGCCTATGTCCAGTGTTCCTAGGGTTTCTTCTCAATTCTTACAGCTTGAAGACTTACATTTAAATATTGAATCTATATTTAGTTAATTTTTGTCTTTGTTGTAAGTTGAGGGTCCAGTCTCGTTCTTCTGCATATGGCTAGTTAGCTATTCCATCACCATTTATTTAATGGAGAGTCTTTTTCCCCATTGCTTATTTTTGTTGACTTTGTTGAATATCAGATAACTGTAGTGTGCAGCTTTACTTCTGGGTTCTTTACTCTGTTCCTTTGTTTTATGTGTCTGCTTGTATACAAGTAACATGCTGTCTTGGTAACTGTAGCCATAGAGCGTAGTTTGAAGTCAGGTGATGTGATGTCTCCAGCTTTGTTCTTTCTGGCTATTCAGTCTATATTTTGGTGCCATATGACTTTAAGAATATGTTTTTCTAATTCTGTGAAGAATGACATTGGTAATTTGATAGGAATATTGTTGAGTCTTTAGATAGCTTTGGTCAGATGGCCATTTTAACAATATTGATTCTTACATTCTATGAGCATAGAATGTTTTTCTTCCTTTCCATTTATTTCCTTTTCTCTCTTTTATTTCTTTCTCTGTCTCTCTTTATCTTTCTTTCTCTCCCTCTTCCTCTCTTTCTTTTCTTTCTCTCTCTCTTTCTCTCTTTCTTTCTTTTCTTTCTTCCTTCCTTCCTTCCCTTCCTTCCTTTCCTTTCTTTCCTTCTTTCTTTCATGGTCTCACTCTGTCACCCAGGCTGGAGTGCAGTTGCATGATCATGGATCACTGTAACCTCAACCTCCTGGGCTCAATCGATCCTCCCATCTCAGCCTCCTGAGTAGCTGCCACTACAGGCATGTGTCATCATGTTTGGCTACTTTTTAAACATTTATTTTAGAGATGGGGATCTTGCTATGTTGCCCAGGCTGGTCTCAAACTCCTGCACTCAAGGGGTCCTCTTTCTTGGCTTCGCAGAGTGCTATGATTACAGACATGAGCCACTGCACCCATCCTGTTTTGCTGTTTGTGTCATTGATATGGCGATATGGTTTGGATATGTGGCCCTACCCAAATGCTTTGTCAAACTGTAATCCCCAGTGTTGGAGCAGGGGCTGGGTGGGAGGTGATAGGATCAAGGAGGAGGATTTCCCCCTTGCTGTACTCATGACCGTGAGTGAGTTCTCATGAGATCTGGATGTTTAAAAGTGTGTAGCACCTCACTACTCTCTCTCTTCTTCCTACTCCACCATGTAAGATGTACATGCTTCCCCTTCACCTTCCACCATGATTGAAAATTTCCTGAGGCCTCTTCTGACAACCTACCTGTACAGTCTATGGAACTGCAAATCAGTTAAGCTTATTTTTTTAAATAAATTATCCAGTGGATATTTCTTTATAGCAGTGTGAAAATGGACTAATACGGTCATCTGTCATTTATTTCAACAGTGTTTTGTAGTTCTCCTTGCAGTGATCTTTCATCTTCTTGTTTGGGTGTATTCCTAGGTATTGTGTGTGTGTGTGTGTGTACGCACATACGTGCACGCATGCGTGCAGCTATTGAAAATGGGGTTGTATACTTTATTTGGCTCTCACCTTGAACGTTATTAATATATAGAAATGCTACTAATTTCTGTACATTGATTTTGTATACTGAAACTACTGAAGTCATTTATCGGTTCTAGGAGACTTTTGGCAAGATACGTAGAGTTTTCTAGACATAGAATATTGTTATCTGCAAAGAGAGGTGATACAACTTATTTTTTTCTTATTTGGTTACCTTTTATTTTTTCTCTTGTCTGATTGCTGTGGCTAGGGCTTCCAGCACTATTTTGAATAGGATTGATAAGGGTGAGCATCCTCATCTTTTTCCTGTCTTTAAGAGGAATGCTTCCAGTTTTGCCTGTTTGTATGCCAAAATCTGGGATGCAGCAAAATCAGTTTTAAGACAAAAGTTTATAGCCGTAAACATCTACATCAAAAAGTTAGATATCAAATTAACAATCTAAAAATCACACTTAGAGGACTTAGGAGAGCAAGAACAAGCTAATCTTTAAGCCAGTGGAAGAAAATAAGTAAAATCAGAGGAGAACTGAATGAAATTGAGACCCAAAAATCCATACAAGAAATTAATGAAAACAAAATTTGGTTATTTGAAAGGATAAACAAGATTGATAGATTGCTGGCTATATTTACAAGGAAATAAAGAATATCCAGGGAAGCACAATTAGAAATAACAAAGGTGACATTACAACCAATGTCACAGAGGTACAAAAGATCCTCAGAGACTATCATAAACCCCTCTGTGCCAATAAACTAGGAAGTCTAGAGAAAATAGATAAATTCCTGAAACACAGAACCTCCTAAGATTGAATCAGGGAGATAGATACTGAAACCCTGAACCATCCATGATTGAGTTCCAACATAGAATCAGCAATTAAAAAAATAGATATTAACCAAAAAAAGCTCTGGACCAGATAGATTCATTGCTGAATCCTATCAGACATACAAAGAAGAACTGGTACCAATTCTGCTAAAACTATTCCAAAAACCAAGGAGGATATACTCCTCCCCAACTCATTCTATGAAGCCAGCATCCCCCGATACAAAAACCAGGTATAGACATGAGAACAACGAAAAAGAAAACTACAAGCCAGTATCCCTGATGACCATAAACACACATATCCTCAACAAAATACTAGCAAACCAAATTCAGTAGTATATAGCACATCCAAAAGTTAACTTACCATGATCAAGTAGAATTAATTCCTGGAAAACAAGTTTGGTCAAACATACACAAATCAATAAATGTGAATCAGCATGTATGGAATTTTAAAAAAAAATGTGTTATAAAATTTTTTAACTTGCTTCAAGGATTGGTACGTTGAGGTAATTAAGTGTGTATATCTAAGGAATCAAAATGAGAAGGCTTTTTCTTGTTCGGCTGAATAAGAAAATATAGTATCAAGAGAAAAGACTGAGAAGATGCAACAAAATATGACAGGAAATAGAATTGACAAAAACTATTATGTGTAGAAATTGGTAGGGTAGGATGGGCTCCATATCTGAAGGAATAGAATCATGAGTAAATGTTATTTAGCACTGAATCAGAACATATTCAAACAAAAGATATGGATACCAAAAATAAAATGTAACCTAATGGAAATGGAATTGCATATGATATACAGAAAAATACAAGAAAAAGTTTTGTAATATTTAGAATGAGCTAGCCTTCGTACTAACAAGAGAAACCTCCAAAATAGGAGATATCAAACGAACACTGAAAAATCTAATCACCTGCAAGGATTATATAATATGAGAATACATACAGTTAAAGTTTGTGGTATTGGTTCAATACCGCTTTTTTGATTACTGCTTTTGTGAAATAAAGCTTATTTAAGCTGGGAAATTAATAACACTTCTCTATACCCCTTTCAATATTGAGTTCAGTGTTTGCAAGTGACTGGAATGATCTTTAAAGATAAATACATTATGAACAAATATAATTAACTATAAGAAAACATTTAGCTGTGAGAATTTTTAGACTGTGCACACATGCACATATAATCTACTCTGAGTTAATGAAATTATAGCAACTATACAGTATGTGATGAATCACTTATGAAAATAAGATGATATCCCATATGTATTTAACTTGCTAGGATATATTTCAAAATAATATTTAAAGTATAAAGTAGCCTTGAAACAGAGTTGAAGTTGTGGATTGTTAAGGTTATGTAAAGCATTGCAATGTGGTACTAACCTTTTACACAGATGGAATAAAGTCTCAGTCTACAATTCAGCACCTGCCCTTCAGGGTCTTTATAGCTGATATTTTAAGCAGACAGTAAATGTAGAAAGAACATTTCATAAAGCATACCCAACAAAAATTCAACTCTGTAACTAAAATCCCGTTACATATCTGTTTAATCTGATTTTGAAGGAAATGCTATTTTTTCTTTCTATAGCAATAAAATGCTACATTTAAAATCAATCTGTGCATAACTCACTGACATAGATTAAAACTCTAGCTAGTGTGGCATTTTTAGCAGACTGTACAAAATGGAAATGTCACCTTTTCTTTGGGGTGAAAGTATTTTGGCTTTTCCTAGAATGAAATATACAGAGTTTAACATTAGCTTTCAAATGAAAAATTCTGTTTTAACCCAAAAGTTCAACAAAATGTTAAGTCTGTGAAACTATTACTAAATAACAGAATGCCTAAGTATTTATTCTTGGCCAAAGGTAATAATTCTATATATTTTTTTCTTTTTATTTCCTCCAGGTGTATTTGGTAATCCCAATAAAGCAGACGCAATTTACAAAGATTGCCTATGCAAATCTTGATTAACTATGCAATGCATCTATTTATCCATTTTTTGAACTGTTAATTAGAAAGTTAAAGATATACGATTCCTAAGTATACCAAGGTTACTTATGTGACCAAAATAAACCAAAATGATGAATGTGATAGAGATCCTGGTATCCTCACACGGGGTTTAGGAACACTCCTGTAATGATGAGATTATTTCTCTTGGCCCTGAAGACTTGAACTGGTTATACTAATACTGGCCAAAAGAGTATAATAATATATGATATATGAGATAGTATTCTATCTACTTTATTATATGATTTGTTGCTCAATAGAATAGGGGAAAATGTTATATTAAAAATAATATAATTTAAACAGCCTTAATAATTATATTTGTCTTTATAGAAACACAGCAATCTCAACCATAGTAGATGACCAGCATAAAAGTTTGGTTCAATTTTAGAACTAAAATGTTATCTTAAATGTCTGACTGTCATAGGCTCTGTTAATTCTTTGTAACAACATTGCTTATCTACTTTTATAAATTAAGACAACACAAAACAATCTGCCTATTATTTTCAAAGAATTCTAATATTTTACTTCATTTTTATATAATACAATCCTATAGATTTTTAACATATTCAAACAGTTTTGGGTGGTGATTTAGCACAAATTTGCTAAATTTAAAATGTAATTTTTCACTAATGTTATCTAATGCTGAAGTTAGTATGAGCAGTCATGGGTAACTCATTGCAAATAGAGGAAAGCTAAAAGTAGAGCAGGACATGTAGTCACTTACTGATCTGCTTAGGTATCTGGTCATTTGCTCGGCATAGTGCTACTGATTATCCAGTGACCTGAAACTTATCTGGGTTTCAATTAAAATAGAGATTTTGGATGTGTAGGAAGTTTTAGTGAAAAAAATATTAAATTTTAAACCCAACAACTATTATACACAAAATGCAGTTCTGAATAAAAGAGAAATAACTTCTTCACACAGGAGAATCAATAGGAATGACAGACATGAAATTATTTTATGTGATAGTGTCACAAAGAGAAAATAATAATCTGAAATAGAAGCATAATGGAATGACCCTTGCATTATAATACAATCCAGGTTTATTTCATTCAAAACTTAGATGCCAGGCTTTATGCCAACTGTGGTAGATAGATGCGTTTTCTTCAGTGTTTAAAAAATTCTTTTTGAGAATAAGAGTTGTAAAATTACGTGTGAAGAAATTATTCAATAATAACAATTTCTGATTTCACTCAACCTTGCATCTCCAGTGCATACCACACTATCGAGCAATTCATGAATAAAGGAATGTGTGACTAATTAGATGAAAGGCTAAGTTACCAACTACAGGAGAGGTCACTAATTCTGTCTTGGCAAAAAATAAGGAATTGTAAGTATTATGGAAAATCTTGTAGTCATGCAAGCTAGTATGTAGTGACATGTTATTCATAAATTGCAAGCAGGAAGGCACCCAAACATTTTTCATGTTTAAATTATTGTGGCATAGTCGAGGGCAGAATAAATTTAGAGTGAAAGATTGAAATGTAAATTAGAAACCATTCGAAATTTTTTGAAAATTTAGTTTTAAGTATCCAGAGATTCTACTAAATACTGAAAGGTTTAAATAGTTAGAAGGATATTTTAAGAGGTGAATTCAATAAATAGCCTAGTGTGATGAGTCTACTTTTTGTTTTTTTGTTTAATGTTCTTTCAAACATGTATAGATTAATTACCCTAGATAGAGATAGTAATTTTTTAATTCAAAAGATAAGTATTATAAATAATACATTTGGCATTTATTCAATGAAGTATAATTTTAGGAATAGAAAGTACTATTCAATATCTATAGCTTAAGCCAAATACTTGAAATAAAAAGTGATAAAAATAGGCCCCGCACGGTGGCTCATGCCTGTAATTCTAACACTTTGGGAGGCGGAGGAGGTGGATCAGTTGAGGCCAGGAGTTTGAGACAAGCCTGGCCAGCATGGTGAAACCCTGTCTTTAGAAAAAAATACAAAAAATTATCCCGGCATGGTGGCACACACCTGTAATCCCAGCTATTTGGGAGGCTGAGGCATGAGAATCACTTGAACTGGGAGACAGAGCCTGCAGTGAACCAGGATCCCGCCACTGCATTCCAGTCTTGGCAACAGAGTGAGACTCTGTCTCAACAACAACAAAAAAAATTATGAAAACAAGGGGATTACACATATTCTTACGACATGGTTGTCTCTAAATTTGAAGGGAGAAAATAGTTCAACTTTGTAGGTTTAAAAATAAAACACCTTCTTTTTATGGGTAATTACGAATAGATATTGTTTGTGTCAATACAAAGAAGATTATGATGAACTTTTATTTAAAATTAAATTTACATGTATATTCTTCATTCAAATACATTTTAAAAGTTCAGAATAGCAGCATATTTCCTTGAGACTGTCATATGTATAACAAGGCTATAACTGCCTTTAATAATCAGTATCATTTATTTCAATTAATTATTTTAAATGTTATCTTTTACATTTATGCACAGTTAGAAAAACATAAATCTTCTTGTCAGGGTTTATTTAATTTGAATAACTTCATCCCTAACAGTTCTAAAACCATGTTAAGATATTATTGCAGGGCATTGATGAAGTAACCCTGAAAGATTTCAGTTTAGCATAACCCATAATTTAATATTCCTCTGCCTAGGGTTAGATATTTCTACTTTCCATTTTAACATTTAGAAATAAATCTCCAGAATTAGAGCATGCAACATTAAAAAAGAAGAAAAATAAATATATAGTAAACATGAATCAATTTAACAGAAGTGTTTTTTTTTGACAATGATTACTGAAACAGTATTCAATTATTTGATATATTTGAGTATATGTATGCCATGTCTACTCTGATTTTATCATCCAAAAATTTTATATTTATGTTAAAATGTCTTAACAAAAACATACAATAAATTAAATTTAAAAATATCTTGAAAACCCCAAAGTCCAAGAATGTTATACACACACATACACACACACACACAGACATGCACACACAAAATTCTTATAAGATTGTGAAAGGTACAAGAGGTAGCCTCTAACTTAACTCTTAGTGATATTTGTTTTCTAGTACAATGTGTGTGTATATCTCTAAACTTAAAATGTTTTATATGTATATGTATATCTATATCTAAATCCATATTTATCTATCCCTTGAGTGTATGCTATATTTTGTTACTTGCTTGTGGCAACAGAATACAACAAATTAATGGGATGTCGTTAGTTACTAAAGACCTGTGACTTCCATATTACTTGCTTTCTCTCAGCCTTGCTTGGTCTCCTACTTGTCCCCTCTGGTTTAAAAACAGATGACAAATCATAAGCTTTCCTGCGGAGAATTCTCCAGCCAGTGAGGAACTGACTCCTGTGTCCAACAACATGTAAAGAAATGCTAAGTCCTTGAATGATCTTGGAGGCTGAGGCAGGAGAATCACTTGAACCTGGGAGGTAGAGATTGCAGTGAGCCAAAATCACACCACTGTACTCCAGCCTGGGCTACAAGAGCAAGACTCCGTCTCAAAAAAAAAAAAAAAAATCAGTCATTATTTTAATCCTATTGTTTAATATTAATATAGATTATTAAAGATATTGGAGACTGGTGAAAGACTTAAGAAATAATCCAACATATATTTTGCCATTTAAATAATCATTTTAACATAAATGAATATAAAATAAACATTTTAAAATATATTTTTAAGTGCACATTGAATAAGATTTCATAAATGTGTATAAAAACAAAGATAAGGACAACAAAAAATTAAATTATATATTTAATGAAAAGAGATTGAAACAATATTCATTTCAGATTTTCACAGCCTGACATGATATTAGTCATACATACTTTTATGTAAAACTGAATAATTAAACTTTTTAACAAGTTTAGATTATGATGTAATGGTTTATGGGGTCATATGTGAGCAGACCATAAGCTTGTAGGTTTTAAGAAATTTTTGCTACAAGAAACAAATACATACTTACTCCCAACACATCAAGTTGCATACATTAAGTATTTTAAGGTTTTTGTGGTCACTCACACCTAAATAAAGCATTTTAAAAAGATTACGTTTCTATTATAACTTAAGTGCTAAAGTAAGGAAAGGTAAATTTTAGGCTAAGGTAGAAGAATTCTTTCTCTTCTTTGGCCGAGATAAATTTGGCTCAGACTGTTTCACACGTTCTGCTGACAGGGAGGGGAATGGAACACATGCATTAGTTTCTTCTGACCATGCTAGAGTAGTCAGCCATCAAACAGCTGGCTCCACAAAGGGCCTTTGAATATGCTGAGAATTGAAATGCACATATACTATTTGCCTTGATTGTTCTCAAACACTTCTTAGTATCAATTTGACATGTTGGAATCTTTTCCTCATGTTTTTATAATTAAGAAAACAACTACAGTGGTAGTAGTGGGGTGTAGAAATGGAGCAGAGCTGGGTTCTGGTGACCTGGTGCTCACAAAACTGTTAAAGCAAGCTCATGAAAGGAGATTAAAGCACAAGACCTCAAATATCTTGCTTGTAAGCACATATTAGTCAGTGCCCCATAGACTCTTGGAAGATAGGGGGACACAGTGAAGGGAAGCTGGGACAGCTTGTGGGTAAGGAGGGAAAGAGAGAGTAAAGAGATTAAGAAAGAAAACATACCAATATGTAAAAGTAGTGGCTACTTTAGGTGGTGAAATTATGGAGTCATTTTTTATTTGTACCCTTTTTTTCTTCTCCAACCACGCATGTGATGAGAAGCAAGAGAAAGTTAATCCAACTTATTAAAAACTAGGAAACGTAATTCTAAATTTATATATATTATTAAAACATAACATTAGGGATTTCTTATTAGCTGTTTAAATTTTTCAAGTGTATTTTCACCCAACAATATAAGATAAATTAAATTGGAGTGCTTACATGATTTTAATTTGATTAATTTTGATAAACTGGATATTTAATTTAAAATAATAACATTGTCAGCCTGGAGCAATAGAACCTATTTTTTTCTCATAAATAGAGCACAGAGAGTATTTTTATTCCTTGGGAATTCTGTGAATATAAATATTATAACTAAGACTGAGACAAGTGATTGACAACAGTTCAGCAAGTTCAGCAACATTCTTTTGCTTTATATTCAAGATGTGCTGCCTGTAGCATAAATTAGTCTTAAACCTTTGAATTTTGTCCTTGGCCTTTAAAAAAGTAGCAATTTTAATATTTATGCTTTGGCTCATCTGCCTAAGTGTGAGCTATGACAATTAAGGCACCTTTTCTGAATAAGCACTTCAAAGCAGCTTTCTGATTATCAATTTGGGATCTTGAAAGCAGAATAAAAGAGAATAAAATGGTATTTGACATAGATAATTTTATAAACTAAATTAAAATATGTATCAGTTATTGTACATTCCTTGAAATTTTTAATGCTTCTTTAAATATACAGTAATAACTGACACTATACTGAAAACATTCTAAAGAAGCCATAAACACATTTATTATTCCACACAAGAAGGTATATTGACATTTTCAATTTATCTTGTCTTTTTCTCTATAGTAAGAGCTCAGTGAACTCAGATAGTAGGCCATGTTTATATTTGTATTGGCAGCACATCAATAGGATATATAATATTTTAAATTTATGTTTGTTATCTAATTAACTTTAGTAAGATAATAAAGAAGCTTAGAGAAGTTTAAAGTTGATAATAATTAGGGAAAGACAACAGTCGTACTGTTTACACTTTAAATTACAGTGAAAGTTGTTAGAGTACCTAATTAGAGTTATTAGAGCTTTAGTCTAGACTTATCAATCATTTCAGATATGAATGCTGGCAGATAATTGTAATTCTCTCTGTTTACGTCTGTCTAAAGCAAAAGATGATATTACTAAGTGAGGTATTTGTTATATTCAAATAATTAATATTTTATTTAGGTAGTGTAGTAGTTCATTTTCACACTGCTGACAAAGACATACCTGAGACTGGGTAATTTATTAAGAAAAGGAGGTTTAATTGATCAAAGTACCACGTGTCTGGGGAGTCCTCACAATCATGGTGGAAGGTGAAAGGCACATCTTACATGGTGGCAGACAAGAGATACTGACAGCTGAGTGAAAGGCGAAACTCCTTATAAAATCAACAGATCTCATGAGGCTTATTCACAACCATGAGGACAGTAAAGAGGAAGCTGCCACCATGATTCAATTATCTCCCACTGGGTCCCTCCCACAACAGGTGGGAATTATGGGAGCTATAATTAAAGATGAGATTTGGGTAGGGACAAGCCAAACCATATCAGGCAGATTCAAAGGCAGAAATAAAATAAGTGTTCTGTCATTCTCCTTGTAATGAAAAATATAAGTCAAACCCTATGAAGTTTTTGCAGTGGACTACACGGGCTCGTTCTCTCTGGAACAGTGTTAAAATAGATGCCCAAAGTAAAATTTTCCTCCCTTTCATATTAGCCATTTTATATTCTGAATGAATCACTGTTGTAAAAAAATACAGTGGATAAACAGTCTGAATAAATGTCTGAGTAAAGATAAGTGCCATGATGTTCTTTAGGCAGTACAAGGAAATTTGTGTTTGGTATGTTCAAGAAAATGACACTAAGTGAAGTGTTCTTTTCACTTATCCATATTTGACCGTTATAGTTTCATGTGTTGATTAATGATTAGCCAATGTCAACAGTGAAAAAATATTAGCATATATAAATTGAGCCAAAGTTAATTGTGTTGGAATACAAAATTCCGTATTATAATACCAGTATTTTCATAGTATAGTATAAACTGAAGAAAAATATTCATACAAAGACAAAACACTTAAAATGAAAGCAATCACAAAATTACAAAGAAAAAAACTAAATAGATGCATCTAACATATTTACATATGCGTGTGGGTGTGAGCTAAACTCACATATTTAACAAATCACTATCTGATTTAATAACAAAATATAAGATGACTTTAAAGTGTAAAAGATATAGACTTAAATAAAGGATGTCAGTAAGATTGAAGTGAAGAGAAAATGAAAAAAATGTAATATGCAAAGGATAGCAACAATCAGATATTAGTTATTTCAGTCTTCCTATTGAAGAAATTTAAATGTAGATAGAAATGTAAAATTATACAATGTATATTAATTTAAAATCTTTGTAATGCTAATTAATCAAATTCATAATAAAATATATCAAAAATATTTGCTGCAAATCACTTAGAACCCACCAACATTTACATGAAAAGATATCAGGAATAGGAAGAAAATAGATATAAACAACAGAGTGACATATTGAATTATCTCTTGAAAGAATATGGATTTCCCAAAGGAAATGCCACAATTATTAATTTTAATTTATTTAATATGTACAAATTTTTACATGAATATCAATATCACAGAATGTGTTTTTATGTAAAAATAAAAATACACCTGATATTATATACACTAGGCTGTAAGTAAAACACAAATAAATATACACATTTTAAAAGTATATGGAAGTGACCTAAATAAAGGGAAATTAGTAGTCTTAAATCTAAAGGCAAAGAGAAATGTACAGAAGCACTGTTCTTTAGTAGATAGAGTTGTTTTTGTATTCATGTATACTGGAATCGAATAGTTACAGTAAATGGGTGGTGGATAGTGGTAGCCAGGTTTCTCACCATTTTAGATAAGCAATGGTAGGAGGCTGTAATGATCCATGTGGTAACAGATGAGTGGCAACTTCATTATGAACTTACATTTAGTTTAACATAGACACAGAGGTTTACATAGAGAAATATAAATTTTGATGTGTATACACACACACACACACACACACACACACACACACGCTCAGTATATGCACATATAGTGCACATACAGTTCCTTGTTCTGTCATCTTTGAGGGCTTAGATGACAATGACCACTGGCTAAGACAATAACACCAAATAACAAAGAGCCCATTCAGAGCCTAGCACTTAGTTTGTAATACTATTGTTCATTAAAAGGCACCAGAGCTCTTTAGAGAATTGGCTGGTTCTAGGACTGGAGCAAAGAATTATACAAGATAAGCTTGGTACATCTAGTATTATTAGTAAATAAAAAAGTATTAAAAATAATACAATGGTTGGGATATGCCAGAAGGATATAGGAGCCAACTGAAGGGGTCTCAATGGCATAATCTTAAAAAAAAAAAAATAGATCAAGAATATAAAGTACTATTGGGTTGGACACTGTAAGTATTAACATAAAGAAAGGATTATGTAAATAAGAGAAAAGAGACAAAAATCTCATGGAGAAGGCCAAATAATTATGTAGATATTATAAATCTTAAAAAGTTGAATCATAACTTCTCACTCCTTAAAGAATACAGTGGGACAGGGTGTAAACTTGGTAAAGAAACCACAGGGCAAGCACTACCTGCATTAGGTGATTAAGGTCAACATTAAATGGGATGTATCATCTTATGTTGATAATATCTAGCTTTAACATCATTAGATAAAAATTTCTAGCTATCTCTGTGGTTTTCCTCTCAATAATACAACTCCCGTTTAACCAGCAGAAAATATCAAGAGGATCTAAATTAAAGGGAATTCTACAAAATTCCTGATTTGTATGCCTCAAAACTCTCTGTTAAGGTCATTAAATACAAAAGTCTGAGAACTGTCTTAGCTAAGAGGAGCCTGAGGAGACATGAGCATTAAATGCAATGTCATACCGTGGGTGAGATGCTAGAAGAATAAAACATCTTTAGGTAGAAACCAAGGAATTCTGAATATAAAGAATAGAGTTTAGTTAAAAATGAAGTGGCAGTATTCATTAATGGTGACAAATGCAGAATACTAATATGAAATGTTAATATTAGGGGATATGAGTGTGGGATATGTGGGTACCTTCCATAAAACTATCACAATTTTTCTGTAAATCTGAAATTGTTTTAAAATTTTTATTTTTAAAATTTTCAGAAATCAAGAAAACTAAATCTAGCAAGTAATTGCAAAACAAGAATACAAAGAGCATCTAACAGCAGATTAATTACTCTCAAATCACTGTGTCTAAAATAAATACATGCTAACATTGTAGAATATTTTTAAAATAGTGATAATTGACATGCTGTTTTAAGAGAACCTGTGGGAAAACATCATAGCATTTACTTTTGTTAAAAATGTTTAAAAATAATTAAGTTAAGAAATATATTTAATATTTACAAAGACATAAGTAAACTACAATTTATGTAAAATACAAGAAAATTAGTATAATAGAAAAATGTAAAATGATGGAACAAATACTTATATCTAAGAGTTAGTTTAAAAATGTAAAAACAGCCAATATATTAAAGCAAAGATAAGAAAAAAAAGGGAGAAATGGAATAGATTAGAAACAGAAAAGGATGAGGAAAATAACTATGGTATAAGAGACAAATTACAAAGAAATGTTTTTCAATATTTGTAACACTTTTAAAAGAATTGTAAGAGGCTAAATAATGACGATGCAAAGAATCAGGGCCCAATCCCTAAAACTTTTTATATTACTTTATGAGGAAAAGAACTTTTGCTGATATGATTAAATTATTGATTTTGACCTGGGGAGATTATTCTGTATTGTCACTGTAAGTTGTAAATCAAATCACAAGTGTTATTTAAAGACAGAGGCATGTGGAGATTTGATATACAAGAAAGAGGGTTAGGACATGTGACCATGGAGGCAGAGATGTATCCACAAATCAAGGGATGTAGGCAGCCACTATTTGCTGGAAGAGGAAAGGAATAGATTTTCAGCTAGAGTCAGCATGACTCTGCTGACACCTTCATTTTGGCTCAGTGACACTGATTCATACTTCTTGACTCAGAACTGTGAGAGAGAGAAAATTTTTTAATTCACCAAGTTTGAGGACATTTGTTATATTAGACCAGGAAACTGATTAGCTTAAAATTCATTTATCAAAACAATCAAAAGAGAGTGAAAATTCTCCACATATCAGTTATGGAAAAAAAAGTAGAAGGAATTTTTAATATGTGTTTAGTCACTCAGTCCTTGATGCTGATACTCCTGTAGCTTTCATTCATATGGGAGGAGATAGAGGAGTACTGATAAACACCATACCAGACCTGGCTCTCACCATGGAGACTGGAAAGACAGAGTAATATTAGTGTTGAGGCAACAATGGTGGTGGCTCTCCAATGAACAAACAGTAGGAGGGGAGGGGAACAAGCCTGAGAAGTTCTGTCATCTCTTCTGCCACTCACATTCACACATAGGTACTTTTAATAACTGGAATTCCTTCTGAAATCTGAGATCAGGGTGTCCTCACTACTTGCCTAAGTTGAATTTCAAATCTGATCCCTAAAGATGGTATCCTGTTGCTACCTGCTAATAAAGCTTTAAAGACCTTTAAGCGCCAAACTACAGTCTTAACTGCTGCAGTTTGTACCAAGTTCATAGCAGGTAACCATCATCTTGTTCTTTCTCCTTAAGCATCACTTCAGATGGTCTGGGCCAATTGCCTAGCGACAAAATCCAGACAAAATCTCCTAGTGTTTGAGCCCTAAATTGTCTCCCAATCCTCATGCCATCGTTGCAACAATTAGCCAGTCATGAATGTCATTGGTCATGAAGCAATACAAATGCCTGAGTAGATCCAAATGGTTTCACACAATATGTAAAAACAACTCAAATTCCACATGTTTATCAGAGCCAATTATGCCAGACAATAATGAAACGCTGTGTTTTGCCTACTGATCCTCTGAGACTTTGAAATATATGTACAAATTATTTCAATCCCCGGTAGTGAGTGTAATTTTCCTTTCCTTGGAGATGGTCTTGTCTTTGTGACTTGCATCTAACAAATAGAATGATAAGAAACTGACACTATTATTTCTGACTTTATGTCATAAAATTGTTAATACAATCCCTCCCACTCCCTCTCTTTTGCTCATTGTAGCCCTGAGACACTGTGTAAAACATCCATATACAATTAAGTCATCATATTGAGAGAACATTTCTAGAGGTCATGTAGAAATACAGATGATAAAGAAAGATGCCTGAGGACATTTGCCTGTTCCAAGTACCCAACTGTTGAGTTTTTATAGCTCAGAAATGAAAAATGTGAGTTACCAAACAGTCAAATAATAATCCTCAGTTTTTTTTATCCATCCCAACTAACTCCACATGGAGCAGAGATGAGCTGTATTTTCTAAGGCCTAACCCTCCTGCAGATTTGTGAAAATACATTTTATTGTGAATGTATGCCTGTAAGTAATCTTAAAGACATAAGGGGAAAAAGATGGTTTGCAATACAACCATAATAATTAAAACATCATAAATAAATTTAAGTGACCAGAAGGTGATTGCAGCTCAGAGTTCAGTAGACATTTGCACTGTGATGGAGGAAGAGAAAGCTTCAAGCCTCCTGGGAACTTTCAGCCATTTAGCCAGAGATCAATTGGAATGCCCTTACAAGTCACAAAGTTGGATTCCTTAGTACTTGTAGCATCAAGAGAGACTACACACAGTGAGTCACCCTGGGGAATCTCTACAGGAGAATAAAGGTGTCAGGGGAAGGAGCTTGTTACTTGAGCTGGGCTTTTGTTATATGCTTTAGAGAAAGAGTTCAAGAAGTCTGGGCTTTGCTGTAGGATTAATTGTTAATATAATGTCCAAGCAATTTAAATATTGGTATCCTGATAACTTTTATCTCAAGAAGGAAGTACAAACTAGAGATAATAAAAATTTCAGAAAGCACTTGAGGTGGGGGATGATTGATGATTTTTAAGGTCTGTAAGTTTTTCACTGTTCATACAGGATATTGAATATATATGTACATTTTCAAAATATATGTATTTACATTAAATGGGAGACTACCTAGGGCTAGCTGTTAAAGTTAGGCAAACTACCTGCTGATAGCTGCCATGGTCTGCTGTTTTGTTTTGTTTTGTTGTTCTCCACAAGAATTTCATATTTGAAACCTGACTGTTTCAGGGACTAGAAATATAAATTAATTCAGTTGGCCATTGGAAATGGTGGCAAAGGAGCCAATCCAATCCCTTATTTCTCAGAACCATGTTTTCTAACTACGAACACAGCACAATGTATTAACTGTTGGTTCAATAATCATTTCAGATGCAATGCATTAATTTTTAACGTAGTGCCTTAGCTGAGCCTTCTGCAAGTCATTCAACCACATAGTAGGCCATCAAATTCTGGGATATGGGGTACAGGTTGAGATTCGCGAATACCATGGCCAATAGCTATGCCATATTGAGTGTAAAATAGGCATGCTAGACCAATATGGGATTCCATGTTTATAGATGAGACATTCTGTAAGTTTTGGGATGGCAATAATAGATAAACCAATACAGATAGAAAAATAAAATGAATCATATCACACACACACACAGACACACATTTTTAAAGTATGTTTCCATTTTAATAACAGATTTTCTCTCTGTGATGAAAAGTATCCAATATAATCCACTTGCCACTAAACAACTGGCATTTTCTCCTAGAAAGCAATGCATTTTGAAGGCTTAGCATTAGCCTCTGTTGGTGACAGGTTAAGCATTTAAGAGTATATAGCAGCTTGTAGGTCAGACTTAGTGAGTAGAATATCATGCTGTTTGTACCCAAAGCTTTAATTCTTTGTTTCCATAGCGTCTCCACTTAATGGGCCCATTGTGCAAATGTTTGGGAAGTCAAAGAGAAATATTGGCTGACTTCTACGTCATTGATCCTATTAATGCAATTTATTCATGCATTAGGGATCTACTTAAGACTGACCCTGAATATGTTATTTCTCCCTCATTTGTCCACTGGGTTTTTGCTCTGTCTTCCTGATCTTGTGATTTGTTGAATCTCAGTAACACTTGGCTCATGGCATTCAACTGCATAGTGACTTCGCATGCTGTGGGCAGATATTCAGCCTTGCACATCAGAATTTACTTTTCAATTAGAGCGGAGTATTCTGCAACAGAAAGCATGATCTTTATCTAGAACTCTGGTGTCCTGTGCTGAAACTCTATATAGTATCCCTATCCACACAGATATGTTTTTATCATGTGGATACGCTCAGTCATCTGGCTAAAAGAGGGTATATTGCATTAAAGTCTGGGCCTGCTGTAGAGCCCTCTATTACTCTAGGCTCCACTCAGAATTGGCAGCCTTATTTGTTACTTGATAAATGGGTTGAAACCGTATAACCATTGGGTAATGCATGCTGCCTTCCAGATCTGAAGAAACCCATATAAAGGCCTTCTTAATTTCTTGGTATCAGGGCATAGAGGTACAATAACTTGTACTTTGTTTTATCGTAGGTATTCTTTAAGATATCATGAAACAGATTTTAAGATAGCATGAAAGAAACATCATGAAAAAATTCTCCTGGGATTTAACTCTAACTCTCCTCAAGTAGAGTAGTACACCCTTATCTGTGGGGGATAGGTCCTAAGACCAGTAGGAGATGCCAAAAATCACAGATGATACTGAACCCTGAATATATTATGCTTTTTCCTATACACACATACGTAGAATAAAATTTATAAATTAAGCCAGTATGAGCTTAACAACTATAATACAAAAACAGAACAATTATAACAATATACTGTAATAACAGTTATGTGTATATGGTCTTTCCTTCTCTCTTTCTCTCAAAATGTATTTTATACAGTACTCACCCTATGTATTAGTCCATTCTCACACTACTATAAAGTCATTTCCTGAGACTGGGTAATTTATGAAAAAAAGAGGTTTCATTGACTCACAGCTCCACAGGCTATACAAGAGGCATGGCTGGGGAGGCCTTAGGAAACTTACAATCATGGAGGAAGGGAAAGGGGAAGCAGGTATGGTTTCCACATGGCCAAAGCAGTAGAAAGAGAGGAGGGAGAAGTGCTACACACTTTTAACCAACCAGATCTTGTGAGAACCAGATCTTGTGAGAACTCTTTCATGAGACAACACAAGGGTGATGGTAGTAAACCATTAGAAACTACCCCACAATTTAATCACCTTCCACCAGATCCCACCTCCAATACTTGCAATCACAAATCAACATGAGATACGGGTGGGGACACAGAGTCAAACCATCTCATTCTGCCCCTGACCCCTCCAAATCTCGTGTCCTTCTCATATTGTAAAATACAGTCATTTCTTCTCAACAGTCCCTTACATCTTAACTCATTTCAGCATTAACTCAAAAGTGCATGGTTCAACTTTTTTTATGAGACAAGACATATCCCCTTCACCTATGAGCTTATAAAATTAAAACAAGTTAGTTACTTCCGAGATACAAGGAAGATACAGGCACTGGGTAAATGCTCCCATTCTAAAGGGAGGAATTAGCCAAAACAAAGAGGTTACAAGCCCCATATATGTCTGAAACCCAGAGAAGCAGTCATAAAATCCTCTAGCTCCAAAATAATTTCCTTTGACTTCATGTCTCACATCCAAGCCACACTTCTGATGAATGGGGTGGCCACCCAAAGTCTTGGACAGGTCTGCCCCTGTGACTCTGCAGCATACAGCCCCCACGCCTGTTTTCATGGGCTGGCATTGAGTGCCTGCAGCTTTTCCGGGTACATGGTGCAAGCTTTTGGTGAATCTACCATTCTGGGGTTTTGAGGATGATAGCCCTCTTCTCATAGCTCCACTAGGCAGTGCCCCAGTGGAGACTGTGTGGGAGCTCCAACTCCACCTTTCCATTCTGTACTGCCCTAGGAGAGGTTTTCCATAAGAGCTTCATTGCTGCAGCAGACTTTTATCTGGACATCCAGGTATTTCTGTACATTCTCAGAAATCTAGGTGGAGGCTCCAAAACCTCAGCTCTTGCCTTCTGTGTACCTGCAGGTCTGAAGTTCTATATATATTTTTATTAGTCAATGCTCTAGGAAGTAGTACTTTTGCTGTCAGGTTTGATGTAGTATAGATGTACATATAAGAAGTTTTCTTGGTGGTGCACTTCTTTGAAGAACTTCCTAAAGTATCTGAATAGTAATTTTCATCTTAATATTTGACATTTAATCTGTAGTTTCTGCTTTGTGAACTCATGACTTAATTGGTCAGAAACTTTTTAGTGTCTTTATAAAATTTTGTGTTATACTGTATTTGAATGAATAGTGAAAAAAATTACAATTGGAATCATATGCAGTGACAAGAATGTTATAAAGTAAATGCCTTTAATCTTTTTAGCTTAAAAAGTTTTATGGCAGTTCAATATTTAAATTGTTTTCACACCTTGTCTTAAACTATGTCTTGTTAAGTGTGTCTAGTTATTTGAATGATGTCTGTGTGGCAGGTATTTCTCATCTCTTACCATTTGCATTATTAACTTGTGAATGCTCTCTAGGACAGAAGCTTACATACATTAGTGGAGGCAGCCAAGTCTTGGAGCTTATACTCTATGAAACAATACCCTGACCTGTACCTTGTCCCTTTTTAGCCATGACTGGAGCTGGAGCAACTAGAATACAGGGCACCATATCTCAAGGCTGCATAAAGCAGTAGAGTCCTGGGTCTGGAGCACAAAACCATTGTTGTTTCCTAGGCCTCCAGGCTTGTGATAAGGAAGGGTTGCCAGGAGGACCTCTGAAATACCCTGGAGGCATTTTCCCCATTGACTTGGCTATTAATATTTGGGTCTTCCTTACTTACTCAAATTTCTCTAGCCTTGAATTCTTCTTCATAAAATGGGGTTTTTCTTTTCTTCCACATGGCCAGGCTGCCAATTTTTCAAATTTTTATGCTCTTCTTCCCTTTTAAATGTAAGTTTTAGTTACAGGCCTTTTCTTAGTTTATGCAAATGAGTATAGACTTTTAGAAGCAGCCAGATCATCTCTTGAATGCTCTGCTGCTTAGAAATTTTTTCTGTCAGAAAAACTAAATCATCTCTTTCAAGTTCAAATTTCCACAGATCTCTAGAGTAGGGGCACAGTGCTGCCAGTCTCTTTGCTAAAGCATAGAAAGAATGACCTTGCTCCAGTTTCCAGTAAGTTCCTCATCTACATCTGAGACTGCCTCAGCCTGGACTTCACTGTCCATATCACTATAAGCATTTTGGTCACAACCACTCAACAATTCTCCAAAGAGTTCCAAACTTTCCCTCATCTAAGAAGAGCATACAATTTAAAACTTATAAATTGCCTATTTCTGGAATATTTTATTTTGACATTTTTGGAACACACATGACAATGGGTAACAAACTACAGAAAGCAAAACCACAATTAAAGAGAAACTACTGTAATCATACTTCTAACAGCCCATTTCCATCCTACAAACCCTGCCTGTCACCCACTCCTCAAAAATAATCCTGCAAAAGTCTTCCTTCTTATTCCTAAATAGTAATTTCCAGGTCATTCAGACAAAAATATGCATTCAAAACACTTCATTTTAATTGTGAAAAATGTAGGCTACAAACTGGAAAATAAGTGTACCATAAAATAGAGAAAATTAATAGTGAGACTTATATTTTCATTTTTGAGGTTCAAGAAAATGAAAGTAGTATTATTTTTAACAAACTTTAAAAAAAGACTAAGAGTACACTGAAGAATAGTTATACATCTGTCAAAAAGTAATTATGGAAAACAATAAAAAATGCATATAATATAATGCCAAGAATTTTTCATGTTAGATAATTGAGTGTGGGGTAAGCCATGGAATTAACACACAATTATGCCTGGAAATGCAACTAGTGATAAAAGTTTTATCAAACTATATAATGTTAACATAAGGCAATATTCAGGGTCATTAAGTCCCACAACAAGCATCTTCAAATGACTTATAGTACAGCAAAAGGGAATTCAGTATTTTCATAAACATCTGAAATTCAAGAGAGAGAAAGCAGCCTAATCCATTATTATTTAGTTCTACCTCATATATGAATGAAATCTGTCATAGCTTTGCAATTTGAAATAACAGCTAATTTACTCTCGTTATGTTGATCACCCTGCTTACTATTAAGGAATTTAACTAGTGAATATTTTTAAAGGAAGAAATGGAAGTTAATATTTAAATTGTTTTGACACCTTGTCTTGTTAAGCATGTCCAGTTATTCTGAATGATGTCTATGTGACATGGATTTCTCACCTCTTACCATTTGCATTATTAACTTCTGAATGCTCTTCAGCGTAGAAGTTCACAAATGCTAGTGGAATATTTACTCTAGGCTCTGAACTATGTTTAGTGCTTTAATGATGAATCACATGCTTCTTATTAATGAATATAATCCTCTTGGGGTTGTCTTATTTAACACTGATTGCTGCTGGATGATTATTTTCTGTGAGGTTGTTTACACTATATTAATGCAAACAAGATGATGTCTGCTATTTCACCATCTGTATTAAATGATTCACTGTTAAACTTGGCAACAACTGATACCACCAGATCCTGAAATCGTTTTTTCTTTTTTAATCATATCATTAATATATCACTCAAGCCATCTCTTATTTTAAAATATATATTAAATCTTTGAGTAATCTTTAATTCATTTCAAAGATTTTATTCACTATTGCATATTTGAAGTATTTTTCATAAGTCTGTAAACCTAATAACCTAATAGTGACGTTTAATAGTGATTTAGAAATTATTTATATAATTTAATATTTGTATATTTTCAGACTTCTATTACCCCTCATTATGCATGCATTAAATGCTTTCATCAAAATATCATTTTTATTAGTTTCAGAACAGGCCAAAATATAAACCATTGAAATTTCATTGAATATCCACATTTATTTTGAGGCACGTGCCAACATAGCTTGAATGGTAATGTTAATGTTTGAATAATGTACAACCTGTGTAACAAGAATATATAGGCATGCTTACAAAATTAAGCTTGTTAAATAATTTTTAAGGGCACACATAAAGATTTTGTACAGTTTTTGAACTTTATGACCTTTAAAATTTATGCAATTTTGAGTAGTTTTTACTTTCATCCAAAGTTTGATATTTTTAATTTTCAAAGCCTAAAGATTTTTCATCTTTGCTAATGATGTTTTTGATAACTGCTTCTGAATTTCCCCAGGAATTGATAAACTCTTTATTATTATTTTTGTAAAACAGCACTTCTTCTACAATGCAGCTTTTTGCCAAAGTTTTCCCACGACGTTCACAAATGACATTGCCAGCATATCTAATTTCCTCAATGATATTTTATCTACTTTTTCTGCATCTGGACATTTTTAAAGATTAAAATATTTTTACTCTTTTATAGATTTTGTGCTATTTATAAAACCCTTTTAATCTAAACTAAACGAAATCTTAAGATTATTTAGTGCTAAACTAAATCTTATGATAATTACATAATTGGTTTATACCTTCTGAGTGAGAGAAAATGTTCATAATAATGAACACATAAGAAAATACAAAAATTATAAAAATTAAAGATTGTGGCATTTTCCCTTGAGTAGGCTAGGAAAAAAAATTACCTGATTATAGGTTTTTCTGAAGCCCTGATAATTTGGCTGTGGAATGCATGGTATTAGCCATCTTAGTGTAATGTCTGCCACTGTCCAACTCCACTTTCTTCAGGTCAGTTCTTCATGAATTTCCTCATCAGAATTTATCACTAGTCAGAGGATATCCTAATAGTAAAGTGCTGCTTCAAGTAGTATACACTTTTAAGTTAGGTTGTCTTTTTTTCTCAATGATTTGAGAATTGTATATATCCATTAATTGTGTATTTGCTGGTATTAAATCTCTCAGATTTACTCTGAGTTAAAATAGCTTCATTTAACTTATAGTTTGAAGAATAGCTATACCGCATATAGTATCCAATGTTGCCAGTAATTTTCTTTTGGTGATTTGAAGATAGCATTTTATATTCAGCTGGTTTCTTTAGCCTTAATAGGTCAACTTACAGACCTTTTACAACTTCCCTTTGCTTGGACTCTTGTTCAGATTTTGTTTTATTTTGTTGTTGTTATTAGAGTAGCTTTTCTCTCAAAATTTCAGTCTAGATATTTTTCTCATTTATTCTGCAGTTTACAAATTCTTTATTCATCTTTGTGTAATGTGTTTTTATTTCCATCCATTGTATTCTTAAATTGTTACTTGTTTTGTCAGTTTCAGATTTTTCATTTGGTTCTGCTATATAGATTCCAGTCATCTGCTGTGATTCTTTAGATGTTTTATTTTTCTTGATATATTCAATGCAGTTATTTTGAAGTATTTGATAACTCCTTTACCTGGTTCCCTGTTGGTTTATTATTAATGTAAATTTCTTTTCTTGAATTTATTTTCATATCTGTCATACATGCTTGTTTGTTTTAAATTTATCTATGACACTGTGTATAAAAAACTGAGATAACTTGAGCCTAGGAATACTTGAGTCTAGAATGATGCTGCATTTCTTCAAAGATGATATAAAATTATTTCATACTTTCCTCCATTTGCTTACAAATTTGCATATTTTGGATTTCACTTCAGCTTATATGTGACCTGGTTTTATTGATTTTCCTTTAATACAAGCATTTATTTTTTTTCCTGTGCAATTTTATGAATGTCTAAATCTGAGAAAACATTATGAATCCAGGAATAATGGCTGGTCACATCCTTCTATTTCCCCCGTCTGGTGTAAATCAAATCTCGTGTGTAGGAGTCTTCCTCTCCTGTGATTCTTTAAGTAGCTAGAAGCTGCGCACAATTCTCAGGTGGGGAGTCTTTAGCAAACTTTTCATTTAATGCCTTCTATATAGACACTAAAGCAATGTACAGAAAACGTGGACCCAACTGCCTAAAATGTATCATCAACTGATTAACCTTTGCCAATGACCATAATACAGATATTATGGAAATGGAGAATGGTGAACAGGCAAAAATTGACTGCATATGATACTTTTTGCAAGAAGTCCTTCATGGAATAAATTACTTGAAACTCCAGACCATGTTCTAAAGGAATATTTAAACTGATAGTTTTATGGAAGCCATTCCACAGCCAGTGATGTAGCATTGTCATATCACCTATAAGAAAGGAAAACCTTCTAAATACTGCATGTTCTCACTTATAATGGGTGCTAAATGATGAGAATTCATGAACACAAAGAAGGAAACAACAGACACTGGAGTCTATTTGAGGGTAGAGGGTGGGATGAGGGAGAGAAGCAGAAAGGACAACTATTGGGTACTAGGCTTAATACCTGAGTAATAAAATAATCTGTACAACACTCTGATATAAGTTTACCTATCTAGCAGACTTTCACATGCACCCCCAAATTTAAAGCAAAAGTTAAAAAAAGAGTGGTACATCTTAAAATTAGTGTTGAGTATTTTTACACATATGGAAGTAGTTGAATACACTAATGCAGGTTACAACAGTAATGTTGCTATTTACATTTATTTTGTTTCCAAAGCCCATATAATATATTTTGATTTCCCTCTTCCTCTTGTGTTAGTGGTGTCCAAATAGTCCTCTAAATTTGCTGTAAAAATCGTTCCAACTAGACTTTGTTGTTCCTTAACTAGGATGACATACACTTTTACGTTCAGAGCAAGTTGCTTCAAATTCTGATTTTGAAATTTGCCACTAAATATTCATCCAAAAATTTAAATTTTATTTCTATTATGGATACATAATAGTTATATTTATGGACTGCATGTGATCTTTTGATTTGAGTATAACATATGTAATAACAAAATCAAAGTAACTGGGGCATATGTCACCTCATACATTTATTATTTCATTGTGTTAGGAAATTTCAATTCTAATCTTATAGTTATTTTGAAATATGCAGTAAATTATTGTTCACTTCAGATACCAGATAGATCCACCTAACACTAGTCATTCTATTTAACTTTCTTTTTAATCCATTGACAATCTCCTTCATTTAACTGCTCCTTCTCCCAGCCTCTGGTAATCATCATTCTACTGTCTACCTCCATTGGTTCTATTGTTTTTTTTAGGTCCTACATATAAGTGAGAACATACAATATTCATCTTTTTATGTCAAGCTTACTTTATGTATAACGTCTTCCAGTATTGTCCATGTTCGTATAAATAACAGGATTTCATTCCTTATTACTGAATAATATTCCATTGTGTATGTATAACACATTTTCCATTTCTTCATTGATGGATATTTAAGTTGATTCCATATCTTAGCTATTGCTAATAGTGCCACAATAAAGATGAGAGTTCAGCTATCTCTTCAATATACTGGTATCCTTTCTTTTGTACACAAACTCAGTAGTAGAGTTGCTGAATTATATAGTACTTATATTTTTAGTTTTTTTGAGGAAGCTTCATACTGTTCTTCATAGTGGAGACACCTGATCCATTACGTTTGGACACCCTGAATTCAATTTAAATATTTTATTTTATCAGGCAGTCACCCTGTTTAGGTTCAGCATGTGAGTCCTGGCCTAGTTTATGGGCTAAGGTTCCACTGGCAATTTAATTTTGAGAATCTTTGCAGTGTCATTTTGGTCTACTTGACTTACCTAGACACTGAAATGTCCATGAGCATCAGATAGAATAAATAAATTGTATTATATTCAAATAATGGGATAATTTCCAATTAAAAACAGATTTATCTATTAAACTCATGAATGAATTTCACAAACAAAATATTAAACAACAGAAGCCAGGTACAAAATAATACATAATTCAATTTATGTGAATTTTCAAAAAATAACAGCATAATCTAGAGTGATAGAAGTTAGAAAAGTAGTTAATTCTGGTTTAAGAATTTTGACTAAGAAGTGGACATTGAAGCCTTCTTATATCTTAGAAGGTTTCGATATTCTATGTGCTAATCTGGGATTCTTTAATGAGAAAAATAATATGTGTATATATGTATATAGTGTAAACATATATGATCAATTAGTACACATGTACAACTTGTACTCTCATAATGTGGACTTTATGATATCTATAACTCAGTAATTATGTAAATTTTTAAATATATTTAACCTTTTTGCCAATTTTTTTTAGTTTTTTTTTTCACTTTTTTATTGTATACATTTGAGATTTCCAACCTAAAATTATGGGATTCATATAGTTATACATACAGCTGGTACAAGCAGAATAACCTATCTGTCATCTCACAAAATTATTTTTGTGTGTCACAAGAGACACTAAAACCTACTTATTGTGTGTTATTTATTAAATAACAAAATCCCTAAATGGGTTCAAAGATCTCTTAAAGATATCAAAAATCCATGGATGCTCAAGTCTATGATATACAATGGAATTATATTTGCATATAACTTACACACATCCTATCTTAAATTTTTAATCATTTCTGCATTATGCGTAATACCTAACACATGAAAATGCTGTCCAAGTAGTTGTTTTATTGTATTGTTTAGGGAATCATGACAAAAAAAAAAACAACTCTGTGCATGTTCAGATGAGATACAATTTTTTTTTGAATATTTTCAAACCGTGGTTGGTTGGCTGAATCCGTGGCTGTGGAACGCACGGATATGGATATGGAAAGCCGACTGTATTTCAAATTATATGTCAGTGTGCCTATGAGTATGTAAAATTTTACTAATATTAGATTAAAATTAGCATACACTATCACTATATAGTTAATTTCTATTTTTAGAGTCATTTTGACTTCTTTATGTTCTATTAAATTAATCTTAAGAGAAAAAGAAATGACAGGAAAACAAATACTTCCGTCTTTTTCTTTATACTATAACCATAAAAACAATGTTAGTGTTAATTTTGATGCAATTCCTTATAAGACATTTTAAATTAAATGTCAGTTATATTAATGATATGTGTACTTGTTTATTCTTGTATTATACATCAATTACAAGTTCAAAAATATCTTGACAGGGCCTTTTCACTAGATATTCTGATTTAATTGGTCTGGCATGGAGCACAGACATTGATATATTAAAATACATCATTCATCATATTAATGTGTAGACAAGGTTGAGAACCACACAAAAGAAAAATCAGCACAACATTTTAGATGTAAAAATGCTGGTATATATGTCATCAAATAAATAAGTGTATGTACTATAGAGATACAAAACTTTGATTCCCACTTCTTATTGTTCTATTACAGCCTCGACATTGATTCTAGTTTTCCATAGCATGGGGAATAAAATTACAAATTTTATTGATTACAACTGTGTAACTCTAATAAAGCTAAAGAAGAGTGTGGAAACATCCCTTGAAGAAAATGCAAGCATCTTCCTTCCTTCTCTACATTCATCTGTTTAATGAGCTACCACTCTAATCTATCTGATTACCTTCCTTTTTCTTTTTCTCCTTACTTCCTTTTTTTCATTTCTGTTTGTATGTAGTTTATATAAAAATGTATATGAAACTTGGACGCTTTTACATATTTTCCTTTCCCATTGACATTGGTTGTATTTTGCTCAGTCATGCATTATGAATGCGAAATGAAAGTGAGTTGTTACTGGATATTCTTTGGTTTATTATCAAGAGGTAACCCCATACTAGAAATATGTTGGAAGCTAGACTATGCTGTAAACAGAATTATGGTACACTACTGATGGGTTTTCTTTGAATTCCACACCTATGCTTTTGATATATGAAATGTGAGTGGGTAGGGGTATACATTACTTAGTATGAGAGATCTTTCAAAATGGCTCCTTTCTAGCTTTACATATTTTGTTAACCTTAAAGAAAAGAAGATACAGCTACTCTGTTTTTAAGTGGCCCTAGTCATTGCAGAGATTACAATAATCCTGTGTTTATTTCACTTTTTATTTATTTGTTTATTTTTACTAAAATTGACCCTTGAACAATGTGGGTTTGAAAGGCATGGATCCACTTACACGCAGTTTTTTTTCCAATAAATATGTTGGAAAAAACTTTGGAGATGTGCAACAATTTGAAAAAAACTCACAACTTGTGTAGCCTAGTAATATCAAAAATTTAAAAAAAAAGAGATACGCAATTAAAGCATAAGATATATGGAGATACAAATCCATTTTATCTTATTCTACCATAAAAACCACACATTTATGATGAAAAGTTAAAAGTTGTCAAACCTTATCCACAAATACTTACATACTCTTTGTAGGCCACCATTCTGAATGGAGAGAAATGTAAACAATGGTAATGATTCAGGATTTAATCATAACTGCAAAAAAATTAACTGTAGTATGCAATGTGCTGTCATAGCTGTTGCTATCGCAATGAGCTCAAGTGTTGTAGATATCCACTTCCAATGCCAGTTATCTCTGCCTGAGAAGTTCCTCTCTCAGGTAAATTGTATATAGCATCAAAAAGTGGTATCTCACAGTTCTCCTCAGCCTAGGCAACACGAAGACCAGGAAGATGAAGGTATTTATGATAATTCACTTCCATTTAATAAATAGAAAATACAGTTTCTCTTCCTTATGATTTTCTTAAAAGCATTTCCTTTTCTTGAGTTTACTTTATTGTAAGCATACAGAATATTTTGTCTTCCTTATGATTTTCTTAAAAGCATTTCCTTTTCTTTAGCTTATTTTAGTGTAAGAATACGGTATATAATATATATAAAAACATAAAATATGGACTAACTGTATTATCAATAAGATTTTCAGTTGAGAGTAGGACATTCATAGTTAAGTTTTTAGGGAGTTAAAAATTATATGTGGATTTTGAACTGCACCGAGAGGGTTACTATATCTAACCCCAGGCTCATTCAGTGTCAACTGTATTTTAAATAGAGTTATATTTTAAAGAAATAAACAAACTTTATGTAAATGCATCTGAAAAATCTTCTTAGGCTGGATAAGTCAGGGTTCTCCAGAGAAACAAAAAATATATATCTCTATATTTAGATGTAGATATACACAGGCTGGAGAGCTGATGTAATTACAGTCTGAATCCAAATTCCTGAGCACCAGGACAGCTGGTTATGTAAGCTCCAAAGTCTGAATTCAAAAGCAGAAAAAGACCAATGTGCCAGCTTGAACACAGTCAGGTAGATGTAGTAAATTCTCCCTTACTATTTTTTTTTGCTTTACACAGCTCTTCAATGATCTGAATGAGACTTACCAACATCAGAGAGGGCAATCTACTTTACTCAGATTACTAAGACAAATGTTAATCTCATCCATTAACATTCTCACAGATATACCCAGAATAATATTTAACCAAATATTCTTTAAGTAAATGCATAAAAGTAATGATCATATAGGCTTTTTGTTCAATCAACTATTTAATTTTATATATAATTTCAATTTACAAATATTAACATACTTTTGTTACTTAGGGAATTATGCATTAAATTCCCATGCATTCCTGAGTCTGGTTTGAATTTCTTTTTAGTTAGATGTGTCATTCAATTTCTGCAAGGGTGTAACATGATGGATATTAAGGATTAATATCGGTTAAAAAATGCCATTTTGTCACGTTAAAGTATTTGTCCAACCTCTTCTTACTTTTTCATTATCTGAATGAATCATCACCATATTTTCTTCTACTTTAAAACATAACAGTTTTAATTAAAATATTTTGTATTTGCATGTTTCTTTAGAGAGAGAAAATCTTTATAGCATTGAGTGTTCCAATCCTAAACAACATTGCATTTCCTTTATGTATTTTTAAATCTTGAAACAAATTTTATAATTGTTCAAACGTAGGTCCTGAACCCTTAGATATTTTATATTCATTTCAGGGTTATTCATTTTTATTGGCTTATGATTCTTAATTTCTGAAGTGTTAGATTCTTCTATTAAGACTTGCAATTAGAAAACTGAAAATGTAGTTAAGTTTAGCAAAGATTTTTGAGTGAAATCGTTAAAATTTGAAAGCTGATATAACTTTCCTAAACTTTCTCAACTGACACTGATATAAATTTTTTTTGAGACTTCAGCAATCTTTCTAAGTTTCCAAAATGTTTTCGAAGTAGAATTATATATATTTTTTTGACATAGAGTTTTACCCTCTTGTTGCCTAAGCTGGAATGCAATGGCACGATCTTGGCTCACCACAACCTCCACCCCCAGGTTCGAGTGATTCTCCTGCCTCACCCTCCCGAGCAGCTGGGACTATTGGCATGCACCGCCATGTCCAGCTAATTTGTATTTTTAGTAGAGATACGGTTTCTCCATGTTTGTCTCCATCTTGGTCAGGTTGGTCTCGAACTCCTGACCGTAGGTGATCCACCCGTCTCAGCTTCCCAAAGTGCTGGGATTACAGGCGTAAGCCACCACGCCCAGCCTAGAATTACAATTGAATGCTTAAATTAGATAATAGATTTTATGGATGCTGCCCTTGGAGTCACTGTTTGATCCAATTGAAAAACACCAACAAAATGAGCAGTTCATAGCCAAATTCTTCATTCTCTAGCCATTACCACAACACCTTGTTTTCTGTTTTATTACTTCTGCCAAATTGTACACAGTTTTGGGTAGGCAGTAGATAATCTATAAGCTTGCAGCACTAAAGAGAAATTATATTTAAAAAGATAAGATTGGTCTTTACAGAATTATTTCCATCATATGTCAGGGCAATTCTTTCACGTTTTAACAACACTTGCAGAAATGTTATTTAAATAATTATTTTGTTAAAAATCATAATGCTGAGACTAATTTTGACTGAGACTACTTCTGCACTAAAAACTAACATACACACACAAAATAGTTCTTGGTTTTTCATTTGCAATATGCAGAATAATTGTTCTGTGAAGATAGTAGACTGAATAATGCTCTCCCTCCCGACAAAGGTGTCCAAGTCATAATCACTGGTTCTATGAATGTGGCTTTGTAGTTGTTGTTATGTTAAAGCTCTTTGGATGGGTTACCTGGAATATTTTTAATTCTCAAAGTTTACCTGATGCAATCACCATATGAGACACAAAAGGAGTCAGAAGAGGTAATGTGATAATGAAAGCAGAGACTGCAGTTATATAATCAGAAGATAAAGGAAAGGAACAGTAGCCAAGGCATACAGATGGCCTCCAGAAGGTGGCGAAAGCATGAAAACATGTTTCCTCTAGTGCTCCAGAAGGAACCAGACTGCCAACACCTTGACTTTGGCCCAGTGGAACTAATTTCAGGCCTCTGGCCTCTGAAACTGTAAAAGAATAAGTTTGTGTTGCTTTAAGCCATGAAATTTGTGGCAGTTTCTTAATAGCAGCAGTAAAAGGAAATGCGGCCTCTGATCAGGTGAAGATAGTATAAATGTTATTGAAGTCATCAAGAATTTTGGTTCAAGAAATTACAAAACGATACTCAGAATCACTAAAATGCAAATTTTTATTCTTCTGTCTTAATCACTAAACTCTCCTTTTCTTAGATGTGTTTAATATTGTTATATATAAAGTTTTATTTACATAAGACTTCAATTGAAGATTATTGAAATTCCTTCACAATTTTCTGCTCTGACGTAATATTTCATCCAACTCTCCACAAACTATCATAGTAACTATGAGAAATGAGTAAATATTAGTAAGAGGCTAACAGAAAATCTACTCAGGTACCTTCAAACAAAATGAAGCAAATTTATATAAATTAAACATTAAAAACAACTGAAAGAGAAAATTACAATTTAAAATTATCATAAAACATGCCTATCTGAAGGTCATGAAAATATTATTTTATTTTTGTCTTAGTGACACAATTTTATTTTAACATTTATATTAACAATTCTACCAGAGTTTGTTTTGCATGTGATTTGAACTATGGGGAAAGAATCAAACTTTTTTAAATGTGGCTCCCCGTTTCACTCAGTAAAACGTATTGAAAACAAAATCAATATTTTACTATACTGCAATACTGCAATGTTATGTTTTACCATTAAACATACAATGGGCTCTCAGGTACTGATTGCCCAGTTTAGAAAACAAATTATTATTATTAATTTGGAGTCCCTTTGGGTCTATTCCTGATTTGAATCTTTCATTCCACTTTTAACAACTAACTCCTGTGCTTAATTTGGTGACTGTAGATAAAGCCTAATACACTGTATACAATTCAGTTCAGAAAAACAAAGAAAAAAAAACTATGCAATGGAAGTTAAGAGGCATGGAGTGAAAAGTGGTAACAAATATGTAAAAGGAGTTATTTTGTTTTGTTTTGTTTTGTTTTGTTTTGTTTTGTTTTGTTTTGTTTTGTTTTGAGACTGAGTCTCACTCTGTCACCCAGGCTGGAGTGCAGTGGTGTGAACTTAGCTCACTGCAAGGTTCAAGAGATTCTCCTGCCTCGGCCTCCTGAGTACCTGTGATTACAGATGTGAACCACCATGCCTTGCTAATTTTTGTATTTTAAGTAGAGATGGGATTTCACTATGATGGTCAGGCTGGTCTCAAACTCCTGACCTCCTGATCGGCCCACCTTAGCCTCCCAAAGTGCTGGGATTAAAGGCAGAGCCACCATGCCCTACCATGTAAGAAGTTCTTAAATTAATAGAGAGAAAGGAGATATTCACTACTTAGGCCAATAATTGCTAACATATAGATCTGATAAAAGACATAATTCCTGAGATCCATCAAGGTCACCAAATTTGCAGTAGAAAAAAAAAAAACAAATCTATGCTTGGCATGTCATTGTGAAATATTGTTCAACCAAAAACAGCAAATATTATAAAATTAGACATAAGAAAAATCTGTTTTACTTCAAATAAACAACTAAACTTATGTAGGATATTAAAACAATGCAATTAAAGATGGAAAACTACCTATTGGTATTATCAAGTCCCGAAGAATGAAATAAACTGTCAGTTTAAAACTGTATACCTAAAGAAAATTCTCTTTCAATTTAGGGTTAATAAGATATTTCAAAGAACTACCACATAGAAATTAAATTCCAAAATTCCATCTCTAAAAAAAATTAATAATATATTTCAAGAAATAATTATTTTACAGAGAAAATTCAAGATGCAAGCAGAAATGTCAACATAGAATGTGTTAAACATTTAGGCAATTCTACAGAGAGGTTGACCTGCTTACAATCTTAACATAACCCCTGTGATCCCAGCACTTTGGAAGGTTGAGGTGGGTGGATCATCTGAAGTCAAATGTTCAAGACCAGCCTGGCCACCATGGCAAAACCCCGTCTCTCCTAAAAATGGAAATATTAGCCAGGCGTGGTGGCGAGTGCCTGTAATCACAGGTACTCAGGAGGCTGAGGCAGGAGAATGGCTTGAACCCTGAAGGAGAAGGTTGCAGTGAGCCAAGATCATACTGCTGCCCTCCAGCCTTGGAACCATAGTAAGACTTGGTCTCAGAAAAATAAAAAACTAATAAAGTAAAATCTTAACATGAATATCTAAATTATATGACCTAAAAAGAACAGATCTAAACAATTGAATGAGAAGATGATGTGAAATGGAAAGGAGATTACTGCATTATAGAGATATAAGAGTCCTATTTGGATTAGAACAATACTAGGAAGATCAGTTTTAAATTAAATGCTGTATGTAATTTAAAACATTGGGATTTATAACATAAAATAAAGGAAAATACAATCTCAAAAACCCAGCAAATGAATATTATAGAAAATAATAACTTGAGGTAAATAAATAAGACATGTTACCACCAAAAATATATTAATGGTAAATTATTCCAGTCACAGAGAAAGTCTGAAAGAATGACACTTTGGGAGGCTGAGGCAGGCAGATCACGAGGTCAGGAGTTTGATACCAGCCTGGCTAACAAGATGAAACCCCACCTCTACTAAAACTACAAAAATTAGCCAGGTGTGGTGTTGCGCCCCTGTAGTCCCAGGTAGTTGGGAGGCTGAGGCAGGAAAATCACTTGAACACAGGAGGCGGAGGAAGCAGTGAGCCAAGATCGCACCACTGCACTTCAGCCTGTGTGACAAAGCAGGACTCACACACACACACAAACACACACACACACACACACACACACACACACACACACACAAGACTGAAAACATGATTTAATTTTAGCTACAAGAGACACATTTAAAACATAAACAGGAAATCTAACTTGAAAAGTTTTAAATAGGAGAAGTTTCCTTATATTGAAGATAAATTTTTAACTAACAAGAACATAAAAATAATTACAAACTCCTATGCAAATAAGTCTCTCAAAATATATGGAGAATAATGGACAGAATAAGAAAAACATTAGAAAACATTAATACACATTTTTCAGGAAGTGGTAAATAAGCGTATAAAACTCAATAGGATTTAGTTTTAAAGATATATCTTATGCTTTTAAACATTGTGATATTAAAACACTTTAATAATAGGATATACTTTAAAACAACTAGTATTTTGAGTAAATTTACAACACAAGACTTAACAATAACAGTTTGTCATCCCTGAAAGTTTTAATAATATATAAAACTAGCAGTTCATTGCACTATATGTTGTCTCCAGAAGTTTCCAATTACTTTAACTCTAAAATTTATATTGTCTGACTATAATGCAAATTATATTAGAAAAAAAGTCCACCATAACAACAACACTGAAAACAAAATGATCTAAAAGTGGTTGATAGTTTAAAATATAGCGAAATAATTCTTTAGTCCAAGAAGAGAAATATCATATATTAATTAGAAGTTATTTATAGAGGGATATAAAAATGATATAAAAACATGTTATGCACTGAGAAATGTATATTTTTAAATTATCAACTAGTAAAGAAGAAAGACTAAAAAATTTAATATTTCAAAAGTGAGGAAAATATATCAGAATAATTCCTGGGAAATTACTGACTAGGATGCGATAAACATAAAAACAGATGTAAATAGTAAACAAAAAACTAGACAAGACTAACATACCCACATGTTTATCTGAAGTAGAATGGATTCAGTAAAGCAGACAAGGAACAAATAATATTAGGAGAGAAAATTATTTCATAGCTAAAGATACAGCACAACTTAAATGCAGCAAGGGATATTGTGAACAAAATTATTCAAAATAAGTATAATTCTACTCGATATTGACAATTTTCTAGGAAATATAACTTCCTACAACTGACACAAAAATACTAAAAAATATGAATAAACCCATAAACAAAAAATGGGAGGCATAAGTGGTATAAAAATGTGTGATATAAACTTTTTAAAACGCAGGTATTCTTTGTTAAACTTTTTTCAAAATTCAACATGAGGGCCGAATTACTTTAGGGGTGAATTTACTAATCTTTCAAAAAGAGATAATAACTATAGTCAACAAACTATTGCAGAGTATAGTGAAAGATGGTGTTTATTTTAGTATATGTTTGTATACCTGTGTTATTTACATATTTATATATTATATTTAGTATGGATGCAGTTTTCTATACTTACATGCTTTAAAATGCTTCTGACTACCATTTTGGTGTAGTTTATAAGATAATGAACATAAAATTTGTTGCAACAAAACTATTTAAAAGTGGTTGATATTTTAAAATATATCAAAATGATTATTGAGTCTTAAAAGAGAAATATCATATGTTAATTAGAAGGTATTTATAGATGAATATAAAAATAATGATATAAAAACATGTTTTATACTAAGAAATACATACTTTTAAATTATTAACTAGTAAAGAAGAAAGAATAAAAAAATTCTTGCTGGGTGAATAGATAAATAAATTTGGGTACAATAACAGTATAGAATAACAGAAAATAATACAAACAAACTATAGATATTTTCAATAATACAGACAAACTTTTACACAAGCATGCAAATTGAGTGGCAAAGCAGATAACTACAGGCTAAATACAGGGCAGCATGCTTTAAAACATTTTGATAGCAACTAAAATTTGAAGGTTATATTGTGTAGGGTAGTATAAAAATGAAGAGTGATATTAAAAAATATATATCACCTATATTTATATGTAGATACACAGAAGATCATAGGTATGAAGATAGAGCTGTATCTGATATATGTGTTTGAGGGAATACAAATAATGGGAACATAAATATGAATGTAAATAAAAATGCACACATAAATTTAATGAAGAGTTAAGGGTAGTTGTTCCTGTAGAGGAAGCTAAGGTAGTAAGAAGGAAAAAAATACATAGTTTAGAATTAGTAATACATGAAACTGTTTGGTTTATGGTGGGTTCATGGTGTTTGATTACATTATTTACATTATTTACTGAATCAGTAAAAGATAGTCATACATGGACAATGATTTTAAGTATGGCCGGTCCTGTCATTGTCACATCTCATCACTAAGACACTGACTGTTGTACCTCTCTTACTCACAAGGACACCTGTGATTATACTGGGCCAATCAGAATAATTTCCCACATCCTCATCTCATTTGCAAACTTAATTCCATCTTCACACTTAATTACTCCACAGCATAAAACATATTTAGAAGTTTCAGGGATAAGACCTAGACATTTGGGTGGGGAGTATTATTCTGCCTACAGTAGAGAGAGTGGAAGTAATAGTGATTTTCAGTTAGAGTCATTCATGTTAGGTAATAATAAAATTTTGAAATAATATAAATAAATTTTCAAAATAAATAATGAACCCAGTCTTTCTGAGGTGCAAAAGTATGATTCCTATTTGTTTATTTTTGTCTATATTTTGTGTACTATGTCTCAAAATTCCTAATCCAGGTTTAAAGTCTCATACCACACATAAAGGAATTATGACATCTTTTTAAATGGTAGATCACCTGTTAAAAAAAATTCTAGTTTAGCATAGCAAGGATCTATTATCTAATCTAAAAATGCACATTTAATTGTCTAGAGCTAAGTTTAAGGAACCAATTTTACATCAAATTAAGGAACCCAAGGTGAAAATATTTCATGAAAGACGAAGGAAAACCCCGAGACATTTGGGGAGTTGATGAGCGATCTCTTTTTATTGCTGCTCTCTTTTCATATAGATTTATGTTACAGGTGTCAGGGATGTCAACTTTAACAGTTTTATCCTCTTAGGTGGGTTCTATTAAGAAACTATCATCATGATCAGTGATACTTTATGAACATTTTATTCATGGTAGTTTGGCACTTCATTATCATGTTGTTTAGACTCCTAAGTAATAGACATTCACTTTTTTTTGGAAAAAGGTATTTTATTCAAGCATGTCACATCTAATTAACAGAACCTTGTCCTGTTAAAATAAGAAAAATGGTATGCTAGGATATGATTCATACTTCATATGCCAGGGACCCCCCCCCAAAATAAAATGTGATTCAGTTTAATAATGTATCACCTGTGTTATGTGAATTTCATTGAAGATAGGCCATTTGGAAATGACTTTAGTTATTTAAACGCTATGTAATTATTTTCAGGATCTTCACATCTAGTAAGCCAGAAGGTCTTTTTTCTTCTTACTAAAGGGGTCAGATTCAGGGAAAAAAAAAAAAAAAAAAAAAAAAAAAAAAATAAAAAAATAAATAAATGCCAGCCCATTTTTAAAATTAAATGAAATAGTTTTGTTATTTGGAAATAAAAAAAAAAAAGTATTAGGGGATTAGTTGATAGATATTTATTATGTAGAAAAT